>JAKUCV010003679.1:58634-78545 GCA_028386065.3 Turnera subulata
AACCAAGAACCAAGTGAAGCATGCATAAACCGTATAACAAAATTTACATACCTTGTTCGGTTGAGGTCTTTCACCCAACTGTAGAACAGAATCAGCTAGAGCCAGACAAAAGCCTCGCCCCTCTACGGTATCCACACGAACCGTGATCAAGGTGGAGTCGTCTCACGATCCAACTTCCGAGCACTCCCGGACTGGGTGCTAGCAGCAGAAAACGGGAGCTTGTATGGTTGTGGTGTTTTGTGATGTTTCTTCTTTCACAAAGAAGAACAAAGGTTGAGAGAGTGATGGAGAGGTCTGAAAACTGATGCAAAAACGTGAGAGGGACAGAAAGAGTGATCTGATCACAAATGCTTGACCCCCTAAGCCCACTTAGACATAGTGCCAATAAGATAATGACAATATGGCCAACAGGGTGGACCTATGCCCATCACTAAAGCTTCCACTAAGCACAATCAGACCAAACACTCTAACTCAACATGTCTGATCAATAATTCAGATAATTATTGATCCAAAACCGACCCCGGTTCAACCATGGTCCAACCACAGTTCAACCACGGTCCAACCACAAACCGGTCCAACCATTGTCCAACCACGGTTCAACCACCAACTCGAATCAACGGTTCTATGTGTGTGACCCTGTGGGCACTTGTAACGTCGGACAATAATCATAAAATCTCATTTTACAATTATAAGCAAAGAGCGGCGTCTAGCAACACATCATTGCTACCCGAACGACAAGATCAGTACTGATTCTCTATGCCTCGGAATATGTCATCGTCCTATCGCCCCATTATCAAGATTAAACCGAGACATGGAATATTTCAATCTCGTATATGTTTAATCTATGTTTCTTGATCTCCGAGTTAACTGTATAAAACGGATATCCGTGATATCACCATATCACCTAATCCGAGCATGGCCATGCATTTAACAGTTCAACTTTATCAAGAAACCATATGATAATATACCCGTTATATGGGTCGAACGAATCCCGTCTTGATCAATCAAAAACCACTACATACTCGTCATATACCCAATGATTACCCTTATGTCCACCCAGTTACGGGTGACTAGGAATAATATCAAAGTACATGATTCATATGTTGGATACCTTGACGATCTCAGGTCGGAGGACAATACATCTATAAGAAACACTAATCACATACATATAACGTTCCATGTAGTGTTCTTATGTGGGTCGGTCCAGTCCACAAGTTCTCCAACTTGTACCCGTATGTAGAATTCATATCACATATGCAATTCTCAACATATGCTAGTCTTAATTTATTATTACAACCCATCCGTAATAATAATCGACTAGGGACATTTAAGAATATGAAATATTCTAGGGTTATAAGTATGTGCAAGCGTTTATCTCATAAGCGATACTTATTGGAATAACCTTAATGTGTATACATGACTACATATAATCATCCATGATTGGCTTTTGGGCATATTACTAACATAAACAACGGGTACTGTAAAACCCATAAACCCTAGAGAAAAAGGTATAAGTTTTCTAACATCCCGAGAGTTGAAAACTTATCAAGTTGCTCACATGCGAATCTATTTTGAAATTGCTGTCACAAATTGCTATTATTTGTTCGAGAAAAAAAAAATTGCAACCTTCTGTTGTATGTTTGTGGTTTCTCAGTGATGATCATGATTTTCCAATTTTGGAGATATGCAGTGGGTTTGAATTCCTTGCATATCTAAATCCTACAAAATAGTCTTCGCCTTAGGATACTGAATTAAATAATACGATTAAATTGTTGGTAATTTTGCTGCTAAGTGGCATTGTATGTGTATCATATGTCTGTTTCATGCTTAGATCCATCGGCTCCTATATGTTTTAAATTCTTTATATACAAATCAGGAGAATGGTTGAATCTCGGTTCGAATCTATTTTGGCCCGGATTTTATTCTGGTAAGTGTCTTTACCAGTTCAATAGCCGGTCTGAATTTCAAAACTTTGGTCTAAATTTCATAAATATTATAAACCAATTCGTCGCTATAATATCTTATATAGGAGGAAAAGAAGATAAATACACATAATATTGTGGATCTTATGAGACAAAACATATTCATTGTTACATAATGTGTTTTGAATTATGATTGCGTCCTAGAGTTGAAACACAAAGTATGAAGAAGCATAGTGGTTATTAAGCCTTTATTCTAGCCATGTGGTAACGAGTTTTAATAATTGACTCACCCTGAGATGTTACTCTCAATCTTCAATACAGGTTTTTCTAATAGTTCTGAAGTACTTCTTAGTCCATCTAATAATTCTCAAGTACTTCTTAGTCCACTTATGGACAATTTTTCATTAACAAGTCCATCAAATATTGCTCCAACTAATCGGGATTGAAGTTTATAGAAAGACATATCTTGAATTTTTCAAGGTTGTGATTCTTGTTATTATGTTATATACATAACTTATCTATGGAAGAATAGAAAATTACTTGAATTGCTTTAGTCATTGACTTGTCACCATCTATTTCTGTCATATTAGGTTACTGATTGCCATAACTTTAAAGAAAACATCAACACTCATTTGTAGAATTCAAATGATCCTTTATCAATGAAGCACATATAAAGTAATAGCCCCTCCATGCAAGATGATTAGCTCCTAAAAAATACAAATTGTATCTCAAATTTGCTAATCTTGTGACATTATTGAAGAACTTGTCCTATCAGCCAAAAGTGTGTTTTCCAATAGACTAGACTCATTATTTATTGTAGATGTATCATAGCTTGCATGATCACTATTTATCGTATTGAAGAAGAACCTAAAAAGAACTTCTCGTTTTCTCTCTATGAGTAAAACACCACCTTAAAGCTAGTCTTTAATGCCCATAGTTTCAAACTGTCTTCTTAACCTACCTTGATCTTTCTACAATTTTTCTTCACCTA
Organism: Turnera subulata; assembly: GCA_028386065.3. Taxonomy (NCBI): domain Eukaryota; kingdom Viridiplantae; phylum Streptophyta; class Magnoliopsida; order Malpighiales; family Passifloraceae; genus Turnera; species Turnera subulata. The sequence goes on from JAKUCV010003679.1 coordinate 61,548, forward strand.
CCTACCTCCCTATGTCGTCTCTATAGGCCTCATGATTAGTTTTGGGCTTATTGCTCTAACATCTTCCCTAAAGTGAAAGCCCTCCGGCCTTAAAACTTGCACAGGCCCATCCATACCGTGTGATTTTTAATTCAATAAGGAGGAAGGCATGGAGATTCGAACACTCGACTCTTTGGTCATTATGGCTCCGCTACTATGTCAAGTGACCATCTCAACCAAAAGCTTAAGCTGATAGTTGAGGCACCATGATTGGTTTTGGGCTTATTACTCTAACAGTCATATATTGTTCTCCAGGACTTCGCAGTTTAGATACCCTTCGAAGTTACCCTTGTGTCAATCTTGAAATAGTTCCTAGGATATCAGTGTCTCATTATACCTCATGTTTTTAAGGTTTTAGATTCTGTGATACTTCCTGGTTCTCATTTTCTTCTCTTACCTTTTTGTAGGTTTCTTTCCTTGGTCTGTTTTTTTAGATTTTTGGTCTCCTTACGTGGTTTATGTTTGTAAAGAATAGAGAAGTAGGATTCAAACATAGACTCTCTGGTGGAACAGACTAGAGGTCTCAAATGCTAGGAAATGGAGCTCACTCTTAAGGATGATCCTATGGTGAATGCCAGAGTTATAAAAAGGCTACTGGTGGGAAAACTTATATCAGATGAAATTCTTAATAACAGGCTGTCAAAGTCACCATTAGAAAGTCTTGGATGGTTGGAGCCACGATGGACATATACGATGTGGAAGAGAATGTTTTTCTTCTTTGTGTTTTATGAGGAGAGAGATAAGTTAGGGATTTTGTCGCAAGGCCCATGGACTATAATGGGTCCTCATCTGGGCTTGAAGGAGTGGAGTCCAATATTTAAAGAGATTTATTTCACCACATCTCCTTGGTGGTGCAAGTTAGAGGCCTTCCGGTGCAGAAACAAATGAAGGACAATGCTTGGATAATAGGGAATAGTTTTGAGGAATATTTGGAAGTTGATTTGGGAGGCAAGAAGGACGTGTGCTTTGATGCTTATTTCTAGATCAGAGCCCTTATAAAGGTGTATGAGTCACTTAGGGTAGGCTTTACATGGAAGAGAGACGGTAAGGTTGATGCTAAGGTCAAGTTTAGTCACGAGCGGCTGCCTGAATTCTGCTAAGGTTATGGAGTGATGGGGCATGTCTTGAATAAATGTGCAAACTGCTTAGACGTACAGGGTGATAAGAGTCCATATGGTCCTTGGTTGGGGGCAGAGATCATGATAGCATCAGTTGTGCCTTTCTATCAGAACAATTTCTTACTAAGGAGGAAGGAACGCGAGGAAGATGGAAGGGATGGAGGATAGATGATTACGTCTTCCAAGGAGCGGGAAAGTGGAGAATCTAGTGCCTTGGACCATTAGCAGAAATTAATGGTAACTGATCTTCGTTAACCTTCTACTAATGAGCCTCAAAGTAATAATATCACATCAGCCTCCACTAATATCACCACAATTAATAACCCTAACACCCTTCAACCCCCCTTTCACACAAGCCTACCTATTAATCTATCTTCATTTAATGACTCAACCATTATTTCCTAGAACTCTAGTTTTATGTCTTGTTCAAACAAAACGAGTCTTAGTTTCCCTAACCAAACTGGAGTGGAATTGATTAGCCCACACCTTATTCCGTGCCCTAAGAACCAGACTACACACCAGCCCATTGTCCTAAACCCATTTGAACAAAGCCCACCAGAGTTAATGGACTTCCAAAACCAACTATAGTCCAAGAGAAGAAGGCTATGATTGCTGGGCCGAGAGGATTTTGTTTCCGAACAACGACCCAGGGCCTGGACTTTTATGGATTATTTTGTGAATAAGCTCCAGCCAGGGAATTTGTCTTGGCCCACTGTGGGAATATCAAAACCTATCGATTTGCTCACCTTTTAGATTTGTGTTTCAAATTCATGGAGGATTAGGGTGAGGTGAATTTCCCATTCTTGGTCTTCTGTATCTATGATTGAGGTTGGAAAGGAGAGGAGAGTCAGCTCAGAGTGCAGTGAGGTGACTCAGAGCAGGAATGCTTCAGGTAATAGTTAGAGTGGAGTGGAGTCCGTGTTTGTAGTGTCAATGGCTGGCCCTAAACAGCCACCCACGCAACCATGATAGTGAGGACTGCCAGAGAGTGGGGCATTCCCTGACAGTTCAAAATCTCAAAGGGCTATGCTATGCTCAATTTCCTACTATCATCTTTCTTGTGGAGACGAGGAATAAAAGACACAAGGTGGCCGGATTTGCAGAGCTGTGGGTTTCAGAAACGTGGCTTATGTGGATCCAGTAGGTGTAAAAGGAGGTCTTGCTTTATGCTGGGATGATTCTAATGCTATTGAAATCAGGGAGTAAAGCAACAATTTTGTGGACTGTTGGGTTGAGATTGCTGATTCGAAGGATAGATGGCGGGCTAATTTTGTGTATGGGCCACCCCGCAGAGAGCAACGAGCAGAGTTCTAGATCATCTAAAGAGGTTAGTCTCATCCTCGTCAACTCCACGGATGATTTTAGGGGACTTTAACTTATCCTTTCCCTTGATAAAATGTTGGGGACTCACCCCGTCTCACAATAAGTCATGGGAATATTTGGTGATTTTGTGGAAGAGTGTGGTTTAATTGACCTAAGCTTTAAAGGGCATGAGTATACATGCTGCAATAATAAGGGTTCGGATGCTAAAGTTCCTGAACAGATTGACAGGATGTTGTGTAATGTTGAATGGCTAGACCTGTTTAAGAATGATACAATGCTACACGAACTGCCCATTGGTTTAGAACACTGCCCAATTATATTGAATACGGAGGTGCTGCGGAGGAGAAGGTAGGGATGTTTCAGATTTGAGGCAAAATGGATGGAATTCCGAGAATCTGTCGATATTTTAGCCTCCCAGTGGTGTGAAGTATATGGGGGCTTAACTCGTATGTCTTTATGCGAAAATTAAAAGGATGTAGCAAGGCCTTATCTGTTTGGGGGAAGTAAGTGCAGGGTAATGGGAGGTTGAAGATTGAGTAGCTGCAGAAGGAGTTAGGAAGGCTAAGAAATTAACTAACCACAGATGATCTGAAGGGGAAGATCAGGGCTTTGGAAGATGATCTACAAAAGCATTGGGATCTTGAAGAAAAATTATGGTTTCAGAGATCTAGGTTTAACTAGTTGTTATTTGGAGACCAGAATACACGCTTTTTCCGTGCCACTATGCTATACAGAAGGCAAATGAATGCTCTGATCAAAATGTAGGATAATTCAGGGACCTATACAGAGATGAACAACAACTGAATGACTTGATTGGGGACTACTTTTCGCAGCTATTTTCTTCGTCCAATTCTACTGTTAGCACTAAAAATTTGCCCGCCCATTTTCGTATTTTTGTCTTATGTCGCGTCCGCTTTCCATTACATCTTAGAGTGTAAAAATCCAAAAATATTTGTCTGAGGTATGTGGGGGGTCCATGATTAGTGTCACCATGCACCAAAAGCGTCCCAAAATATTTTTCTAAATTTTCCAAAAAATGTTTATTAGTGCCTAAAATTCGCCTCCGTTTTCACTCAGAGATTTTTGCAAAAGAAACCTTCCCTAGGGTAGAACACACTAGGGAATAACCAAATAAAGCAACGAGAAAGTCTTTGAAATCTCGGATATTTTTTATGAATTTTTTGGAAAAATAACCCAAATTGCCTGAAGCCAGCAACTGAAGCCAGAAGACGGCAAAGTTTGACCAAGGCTATTTTGTTTTTTTACAAATTATCTTGAAAAAATATCTGTACCTAAAAATTCTACTTGTCGACACGAGCGCGCCCATATTTTTTTGGAATTTTTCGGTTTCAGGAAGGTGCCGAAATAATTTTTGGAAGAAAAGCCAAGGGAGGAGGAAAAATGGCCCGAGACCGGACCTGCCAAGTAGATAGTCGGCCGGTCACATGCATTTTTTCCCCTTTCTTTTTCGTTTCGTCGCTGAAAGTGCATCCGAACTCCAATTTGAGTGTCATTTTTTCCTACGATAATCTTTTTCAGGGTGTGATGCACCTTGAAAAATATTTTCAGAATTTCCGGGGCACCCGAAGGGTCCCATTTGAATTTTCCAAAATCGGTGCACGCGAGTCAAGGGTATTTTTGGGATTTTTGTTGAAAACATTTCCTCATCCATTTTTCGAGCCGTCTACTCTTTTGTCATGGAAGCGTAGAAGGCATGAAATGCCACCTTCCCTCAATTTTTGAGATTTTTTCGAGATGCGGGCAGACCCTGTTTTGATTTTATAAAGATTTTGGCGAAGCCATGACCTGTGTCTAGGTTAAATTTTCAAACGTTGTTAGAAAATGCGTTTCTAGTTAGAATCGCGTGCCGTTTTTTTGCAAAATACCTTAGAGCACAAGGGATAGAACGTTTAGGAATATTTTGAGGATTTTTCGAGTCCTGCGTGGGCCCCGTCTCAAAGATACAAACTCTTTTGCCTGAAGCCATGGCCTGAAGCCAGCGACCACACATTTTGAGATTTGAAGAATTACAAGAGTTCCATAGCTTGAGGCTATACATAGGAGCCTCCTCCCTTCATTTTTCCTCACCCCAGGAACCGCGCTCCTTGGTGCACATCTTTGCACTTTTCTATCTCCCCCCGCGTCCCGCTCTAAGTTGAAAATAATGGGTTTGATGTTCGCCTCTTCTACCTCCCTTGTCACCCTCTAAGTAGGAATTTGGACGCGAAGTCGTCATCTTCCTAAGCATCCTTTTGTAGGTTAGAGCTCTCTCTCTCTCTCTCTCTCTCTCTCTCTCTCTCTCCGTCTAAGGTTCGCTTTTTGGGTTTCCATCGTCGTTATGATGCCGAAACCATTTTAGCAAATCATTGATGCTATGCCGTCGTAATTCCAGAATTATCTCTTGCATTCTCGTCCTTATAAGCCGTCGTAATGTCGAGTCATTACCCAATATTTTTTTCCGTTCTATGCTATCGTAATGCCGGAATTTCTCTAGATCGTTCGTCGGCATCCCCTTTTGACCCGAAAAACGGTAAAATGGTTTCAGTACTCGCTAACACGTATGACATCCACTCACTTTTATGCTCTTGCTTGTTTATTTTCTTTGCATCCATTATAAATATTGTGTTTGCATGTTTCATTAGAAATCGACCACTGATCCAAATTGAGTACCTTCACGTATGTATTTATTTGATTGTTTGTTTATGTGTTAGTTTGCATGTTAGGGGGGTCCCGAGTATAAAATGGGTATTTCTTCTAGGATAGGCCTTAAACCAACTTATGTGCTTGATGCGAAAATCTTTAAATTTGGTTTTGCAAAATGCTTTTCCTTCAAAGATGAGGATATCTTCAAAGATGATGCCTTCAATCAATGATGGTACCTTCAATGATGATTTCAAATGTTTTCGATGATGCTTTTTGCGAACCCATTTGGGCATGAACATCTTTATAGATGCAAACTCCTTTTTGCAAAAAGAGTTTTGATGCATAAAGAACCAATCTTTCTCCGAATTGCATGTTTTCAAAGAAAAATCACTAGAGCATTGTTTTACAACACGAATTATTTTTGTAAAGACCATGCTTCCATTAGGCAATGTGAAAGAACTAAAATGAATGTTTTGATACTAATCACCGTTTTTGTATTGATATTCTGGCTCGAAGTGGCCTCAGACTAACAGAACATCTTTTGTCAAGCATTTGTCTAGGTTTGGACACATAAAATGATTTTTCAACTAAATGCATTGCGTGTTTTAAAACTTGCTCATCTACATTCTTTGAAAATTACATACCCCAGTTTTATGCATAAAATTCTACCTTCACAAGGATTTGACTTAAGTTTGCATTAAAAATCTTTCTTAATGCCCTAGTGTGTTTTCTACAACAACAGTTTTCGTCCTATGAAACTTTCTGAGAAGAAGTTATTGCTTGCACTTTCTAAGGTGTTTTGGGAAATTAAGTCCTTTGCTCTAGCGCGGGGGACATTGGTTCGTTTAAGTGAGGATCGAGCCAATTCTAGAAGAAGACCCAGGTTAGCCTTGGGGATTCCCATTTAGAAGAACTACAAGAGCTTTGAACCCAATGATAGGAGGTACGTAGGCAGTCTCAAGTGGAAGAGGCGCAAGCTCAAATGTGTAAATATTTTGCTTTTCGTTTATGTATTTGTTTGTTTGTTTGTTCACATGCGGTCTATGATCCAACTATGAACTATACACATTTCTTTGGCATCCAATATCACTGGTACTGTCTTAGCGAAGATGGTAGTCCGCAGTAAACGAATCCCCGGACCCTCCTCTTGGTTTCGAGATCTGTGCTTTATCCGGAGTCATTGACGATTTTTTCTCAAGTTTTCCCTTCATAAATTTGGGTGGCGACTCCTTGTCAAGATGAAAATCAAGAGAACACTGAGAACAGTTTGTGCCCAGTATTTCCGTGAGTTTGTCCGAATTTGTGATATCCTCTTTGAATGAACTTAGCCGAAGTGCGAACACCGTGCATGCATATTCTGTCTATAGTTGCTGGGTTTTAAGATAGACTATTTGTGACTCCTCCAGTTTATATCTGGGAATACCGTGCATGCATATTCTGTCTATAGTTGCTGGGTTTTAAGATAGTCTATTTGTGACTCCTCCAGTTTATATCTGGGAATATGCATGGAATGATGGTTCTTTGGGAAGCGGTTAATTCGTCTATCCCAGGAATCATCGAATCGGTTCCCTCCACTCAAGTTAAGATAGTTCATATGAAATATCACGAATTACAGGCGATCGTTCTTAAGGCAAGGTCACGAGGCGATATCCCCGCTAACCGGGCCGAGGTCGCGGTGCTCATAGGAAGCTGGCGTCTCCACTGGGAAAAAAAAGTTCTACTTCCTTAGTAAAGGACAGAACAGGATGAAGAGGATTCTAGGATGACACTCCAATGCGGATTTTGTTCATAGTTTTTCTTTTGTCATTCGCAATGCATTTTAATTTCGTTTATACATATTAAGCCCTACACCTTAAGATTGTGTGCCTAGATCAGGTTGCATAGGAGGTCATTACCTATGCCTTTCAATCGAAAGCCTCAATCGTTGTTCGCTGAGACGGGTTTCAATGCGGCTCCGGCCGAGGGATTCCCTAGCAACGGTCTATGACCCCCAACCAGCTGCATACCCTTGCATGTAGGAACCTTAGATGTTTCCTCTAGGTACCCCGTTAATGTGTGACTTGTCATGATGGCAAGAATGTGCCTGAGCGCTTACTGGTATGTGTTTGTCTGATCTCTTCTCTCCCTGCGCTTTCTCTTGATTGCTCGACACTCGTTATGTGCACGATGGAGGAGAAATAGGCACGCCTTGCTTGTTAGCTAGGACCAACACGTTTCAAAACCTAATCTGTTGGGTTATAGTACCTTTACTCGTAGGCTTTGTACCTCATGCATTTAGCATCTAGGCATTCCTTGCATTCATGCATTACACCAAAGAAACTCTGAAAAAATCCATAGCTATGGATATAGACTAGATTTATGTTTAAGTTTTATGTCGTAACTAAGTATACGTTGTAAGCCATGCTATTTATTTATTTACCATTGTAAGCCATGGTATTTGATCCATGGAAATCTGGTATGTGTTTTGGAAAAGGAAAAAAAAAAGAGAGAAAAAATTTGAATAATTTTTTTTTTTGGTGAAGCCATGCCAAAGTTAATTAGCACCCAAAAAATTACAAGTACTACATGATTTAGCCGATGTGATGCTGAAGGATTTTTCCTCCGATTAATTATATATATATTATATTCTCGTTGTTTCGAGAAGAAGAAAGAAAGAAAAAGATGATGTAAAAAAGAAAGAGAATGTCCCGATTAGCATAATTAAAAACGTCGCCGTGTGATCTGAACAAATCAACGGGGTCTAGAAGAAGGGAGGAGAAAGAAGAGAAGAGAAGAGAAGAGAAGAGAAGAGCAACAATACAAATGACATATGGAATTGAATCCTGACGCCTTACCTAAAACCCCAGCCGCCTAAACCCAAAGGTTCTTCTTTTTCTTCTAACTTGGCCCTCTGATTTATTTATTTGTTATTATTATTATCTTAATTCCCAGAAGAATTTAAGAGGGAGGATTTGTAATGCAAATTGTTCCCTCTTCCTCCACCCACTTTGGTACTTGGGTTTTCTTCTTGTGAGCTAAGTTGCTTATGCGCTTTACCCGCAAATTCTACTTAATTTGATGACACTCAGCAAGAGGGAGATGGGGGAGGAGTAATTGGGTTTATTCTTATGTTAGGAGCGACCAATTTGGGATTTGAGGGGAGATAATATAGAAGAGAGTTAGCCTACAAGTAATGTCTGTTTGTTTGTAACTGGTGAGACATTCAAGCATAATGGATGTCAGTTCCTCGCTTGCAATTGCAACTGATGAATTTACTTTTGGTTTTGTCATTTGTGCGTGCAGTCAGTAAGTAAAGGTGCTGTCTTTCTTCTTGAGCCGCCTGTGAATCTTTTCCTCTTTTTGTGGAAGTCGGTAAGTACAGGTGCTGTGAGTTTCATGGCAGGCCACACCGGCCTGCCATGTTTAGGCCGTGTGAAGCTCAGTGATCTACTCCCCTCTGAGGGCCTTCCTTCTGATTTGTACAGGCAGTCGGTGTCAACTTTGTCTCAATCCCTCGTTCAATATTCTGCAGCTATCATTCAGTTTTCAGCCTGTGAGGGGGCTCTTTTAAGATCTGGTCTGGATTCTGCCCGCTTGTACTTCCATCAACGATCCTCATACCCACCCCCTCCTGATCTCATTCACAACACTGCTGATACTCGTGAGTGGTGCAAGACCTCAGGTTACCATGCAGATCCTGAGTTGTGGCAGGAAACATATGATTTCAGACCGGGCCTCACTCCTGTAGAGCCCAACTCCGCTATGGAATCCCCTCCTGGAGGTTTGCCTGATATATTCTCACTGCTTGGCAAAGCAGCTAGAGATATACTCGACGCCATCAGCTTCTATCTAAACTTGCGTAGCTCCCCATTTACTGACATACTCGATAATGTTCCCTTGAGAACTCGGGAGATATCATCTTCGGTACTGTCTGTCTGCTGCCATGCAAGGCCGTCATTTCAAGGTGCACAGCACCATAACTTAACTGCACATGAGAATGGCCAGTTGGTTATTTATCCAGACCATGAGCACCAGGCTGATAAAAGCCTAATATCTCTTGTTAAGTCAGATAAAGCTGGCCTACATATAAGAGACCTTCATGGAAGGTGGGTTCTTGTGGATGGAGATCTTGGTCCTCAGGAGGCCCTTGTTTATCCCGGTCTTGCTCTTTACCAGGCTACTGCTGGATATATCAATCCTGCACTCCTCAGAACAGAGACTACTAACATTCAGGGAAACATGTATGGACGCTGTTCACTGGCCTTTAAACTTATGCCAAAATCAATGGCCAGCCTTAACTGTTCAGAGATGAGAGCGGCTGGTCATGGCATTGAAGCCCAGTTCCAGCTACCGATACCAGTCGATGACTTCATGCAGAGAGCCCATCCAACTGATCAGATCTTCACCAGGAATAATTTGCAAAGCTTCAGTTTTCCTACAGCTCAGGATGGTAGGCCCACCATACTATTGTGTTTTTTTTTGCTTTGCTAGTCAAATAATACAGTTCAAACACCTAGTAACTGCAATGGAACTTATGATGTTGATGATGTATTCCACCCTTGTATGCCTTCCCTATCTGGATCCATTGATGTCGTTGTGGAAAGAACTAGTGCTCTTGGAAATTTTATAAAGGATTGACAACAAAGCAACATTTGGGGAAAAATGGCTTTATTTCAACTGCTCACCCATTATTCCTTTCTACTTAATTAGTTGATCCCTGTGGAGTGCTTGGCCATCTGAATTTCATGATTTCTAGGGAATTGGGAAATTTATCTCTTTGCTAGTCTGCAGTCTAAACTGACTGGTGCATCTCTTGCATGAAGAAGACATACTTGGAGACCATTTAGTTTTTCTTCAGTGGAAGTGCAGAACCTAAACTACGGCTTTCAACCAATTTTGCCTGCTTTTTGTCAAGACCTTCCATCAAATATGAGAAATCATCTGCCTAAAGTTTATAGAGATTCCTGTTTTCTTTTGTGAGACTGTCATTTGTGTGATAGATAGTCCGAGTGAAAAGGTGGTCTGAAGACATTTTGGCTGAGGATAGAGCAGACATTTTGAGCAAGAAAGGAGTAAGAGATAGGCAGAGGAAAGTTGTGGGTTGATTGAGTAAGAAAGAATTTCTAGTGACTAGAACTCATGTATAATATATTCCAGAATATAAGTGAGTGCAAGTAGGATATATGCAGTTGGCCCTGTGTAGTCTTGACTTGAGGCTTTGTCAGGTCAGTTGGTGGTTTGATGAAGAATACTAAGAGGACTCTTCATGTCTGATTTGTAAATTAGGGTTATTACTGTAGTTTCTTGGTTTGCTGGGAGCTGATAATGTACATGTTAGTTTTTAGGTTATGTTCCTTAATTCCTTAATTAGGTAGTTTCTTGGATTTTAATGATTTGTTTAGATGTTATTACGTTTTCTTGGTTATCAAGTTTCCAGTAATACTACAGATACAAAGACTCCCTTACTGTGTTTCTCTTACTTGCACATGTGGCATGTATCATAACCATTTATCGTTTATTTTTGAAATTACTCTTTTGAAGAAACTGCAAATGAGAGCTTTGCATCTGCAATATGGGAATTACACTAACGAGAACTCAATCCCTTTTATTGATCCTTCAAATAAGTTTCTATACCAGTGATACGGAAGAATTTTGTTGTTGGCCTGACCTGATAACATTGTGCTTTATAGTTTACATGTTTTGTGTTAGGATCTTCCTTCCAGGATCTAGTCCAAGGGCGATGACCCTTGAGAGGTTTATTCTGACCTCTTTTCTTGCCTATGTTTGCAACTCTTCAAAGGGAGTAAGCTACCTTGAGTTCTCGTTAGAGAGAGATCTCAAATCTCATAAACATAAAGTGACTTAATTCTTTGCTTACTTTTATTGAAAATAACCAGCCCCATAAATAGAGACCGATTGGTACATAACCTAGAGAATCTAGGAGACAAATAAAATCAAACCTATTCTAACAAGGAAACTATTTAATTAATAATTCTTATGCTGCAAGAAAAGTAAATAACTGAAAATCTTAATCTTGAAAGGAAACATAATTCTGCAGCCCTAAAAGACACACTAAACACTAATATTTGTTGTTCGGTGGAGTATATTCATAACATTTTGTTTTGTCTTCTTCTATTAGCCTAATGAAAAGAGGAAACTAAGTTTTGTGGCTGGAAATTTTGATGCCCGACTGAGATGAGTTATCCATGACCATATATTCCTGCCGTTCAATATTTCCACTGATCTCATTGTGAACTTCCACCCTTATCCTTTTTACCTTTTTTTTCTGGGGTAGCTCTTAGTGAGAAGTTCTTAACAGCAGGTCCTTGGATCGATGACATGCTGGTACAGGATGTATGAAGCCCTTGATCAAGAGGAAGAACAATTCAAGGTGCAAACCACTGCCACCTTCCAAGAGGCTAAGGCTTGAGGCCCAAAGGGTTCTGAAGGAGAGAGTTCAGGACATCGCAGACAAGAAGGGGATTAAGCTAAGGTTCTGTAACCTGAAAGATTGTGAGCACCACATGCATACCCTCGATAGCCCATGTGCAAATATAAGAATGGAGATTGGCTGGCCTCCTGGTGTGCCATTTGTTCATCCGCATGATTTACCAAACAAGGCAAAGATTAGTTTCCTTGAAGCTTATGAGCCTGGTGCCACTCATGACATGGAATTAAGTCTGACTGAAACTGGACAGGGCAGTCAACATGCAACCAATTGAAACTGTAAGTCTCCTCTTCTGTGTACCTATATGCATCAGATGCCTCTTACATTACAAGCTTTACATATCACTGACCACGTGCACAAGCACACCTATGAATAAATTGACTGAGGATGCTCATAATACTTAAAACATATTGCTCACTTCTCCCACTATTGCAAACATGTTTAATGTCGTTTCTTCAAGATTTGCAGTCTTTTCCAAACACTTTGTAAATTGTATATCCTATTTTGTACTGTATTTCTCCTTTGGGATACCTATCTTTTGTAGTTCGAGTAGCCTCTTGAGGAATTCAGAATTGATTTCTGTTGCTGACATATTGGCTTGGGTTCAGTGCAAAATCCTCATTAATGTGGCCCCGTCCTGTCATTTTAGAATTTCTATGGAAAGAAGCTTAATTGGGTATATTTTAGGTGTTTAGTTAGCTGAAATATTAAGTTTACCAAATTGGGGTAGTAAAAAGTTTGATTCAGAATCTGGTATAAGCTTCCTGCAGCGTTGCTTGCATACCACTTTAGCCTTTTTGGGTAACCTAGATTTTGGCCATTGTTTGACCATTATGGAATATTGAACAGTTTTCTTTTTTGTTGAGGGAAGAATATTGCATTTTTGACCCTTGTATATGTTTGTTGATTCATTTTTTTATTTCTTCAACAATGATGTTTTTATGCATATCTTCTGTGTTTGGTTTTGCTCTAAAAACAATATCTTCTTTCTTTTGTCTGCAGGATGCAGGTTTCGATCTTAATGTTGCTGGCTGACACAAGTCTTGGGAATTTTTATGTTTCTGCTTGTGATTAGATAACGATGAGGAAAAAATTGAATCATTTCTTGAGAATTTTTATGTCCATAACCAGCAACTCAACATGCTGCTGCTCCTGCAGGAATCCTGTTCCTCTTCCGGGATCTTATTAGTCCTCCGCGGTTTCATCATATGTATTATTCTCTCCTGACATGATTGACTTTAACCCTGCTTAGTGAAGCTTGCTTTATGTTCTTAGGGGGAAGGTACGACTCTACTGTTGAAGAAATGGAGGAATGTGATACCAATTTATAGTTGTGGAGGTCCATGGATAAGTATCCATCTAGTTTAATATGAAGGAAGGTGGGACTAGTTGCTTCGATACCATATCTATTTAAAGTTTAAAAAAGGATAAAATTTTATTCAGAGGAACATCACCAGAAAGACTGCAAGGCATTGACATTTCCTAAATTTCCAAATTTGTCAAATTCTTGGTGCAGTTTCTTAGTAATAAATGTGCCAGCCAAGTTTGTAGGGATAACCACTGCAACTGGTGAAATCAGAATTTTGTCTTCCTGCTCACTGGCTTTGTGCTGTATATATACGAGTGGTTCCTGTAAGTAGACGAGAATTTTCGTTTGTGCTGGGCCAATTTCCAAGTACACATTCAGTATATTGTTTCTGTGCCAATGGCGACCGAGGGTAGCCTCTTGCAGCATTAACTGACTTTATGCATACCTTTGGCAGTATTTAAGTCCCAACGGTTGATAGGTTTCTCATTTTGTCTGGGAATTATGTGATGGATTCATTTCTACTACAATTCAGAAACCAGTTAATTGCAGTCAAATTAAACGTCACAACAATGACTGGCCAAATTGCAACTAAATAGGATATTACATCACAAGGGGATAGGAGCTTATGTAAAATAAAAGTATAATCTTAGTAAGTTGGACATGGAGACATAAGAACTGCAGTAATAACCATGCCTCCTTACAAGTTTGTGGGAAATACAAATGATGATTCACGAGTACAATAGGTATCAACTGCCTTGTGAACATCATATAAGAATGGCAAACACTTGAACAATGCTGATGTCAATCCAACTCTTACTGCCATTGCAGATGGTGAAAGGTCTCCCAAGCGACCAAAATGCGGCCGGCACTTCCTATTGAGCTGGTGGTCTTTTCACGTCTAGAAACCCAAAACCAATCAGGCAGGGCTGAAATTACCTCATCCATCGAGAGAACAACACAGTAATGTGCCCATCACAAATGAATTACATTCTTGTTGTCGAGAAAACTCCATTCTATCTGCCAAATGGAGTTTGATTATCAAAAGGGAGCTCTATTGGTGTCGCATTACCGTAGAATTCCTCCAAATTGTAAAAGGCTCTTTGTGGTGGAAGAAATATGTGGACGACTACATCACCTAGAATCAAAGAGGAAATCCAACAATCATTATAGAGGCATTGACAGTATCTTAAGATTCTTACCCTCATCAACTAGTCAAGGAAATAAAAGATAGTATAATCAACAACATCTGAAAGAATTTTTAAACTTCTCATTTGGATGATGAAAATGACTACAAGACAAATAAACTGAGTTCAAGACGTCTGTTGCAGGCAATTTTCATTGTCTAAGAATGTGGTCACATCCAAGGAAATACAACATTCTTTGTGTTCTAATTGATGAATGAAACGTGTAGTAAGATATTGGCTAACTTTTCTTCTATCCCACTGAAGCATGCAAACAAAATCACCTTCAGAGAGAATAAAAGAAAATCTTAAAACTCATCGTTAGTAGCAAGCTTATTGTTAAATCCAATCCTTTCTCCAAGATTATAAAAAATACAACCTATCCTTCAAGGAGTCATTTTAAAATTGGCAGATACACATCTTAACTATGACAGTAAATGATGCTTATACAATCAATCTGCTTACAAATATTCAACAATTACAAGTCACAGAAACCTTGCACATCCATAATTTGGAAAAGAGGATTCGCTAAAATTGGCGATGACTAACTGCTGACATACAGACACAAATCTCAAATGCAAAATTCATGTGTTCCACATTAGACATATAGAAATGGTTCATGAAAAAGATAGAAGGTTGCAGTTTGTTTTAGATCTGCTTGGACTCAGAAATATAGAATGGAAGAAATACAAATGACTGCTTGACCTGAAAATGACATGCTCTAACTTGTATTATCAGCTAGATGTGCCGGATAGTAATTACAGTGGAAATCAGTGATTTTTGTTTAATTAGAATCAAGATAAACAGAAGCCATTGTCTGTATCATACAAGTAACCTACCAAAGTCCAAAAGGGTCCAAGTATTGGGTTTAGTGTCCCCTTTTGGAACTTTTCCATACGTCTTCTCAGCAAGATCTCTCATTTTGGTACTACAGGGAAAGATACCATCAACTTAGTCAATACTGCAAATGCAGACACTCGATTATATAGCAAAAAGGAAACATAAGAAAACAGAAAAAGGAAAAGAGAAGCAGATACCATATAGCATTAATCTGGGGAGATGAAAATGCCGTTGCAATGATAAAAAACTGAGTCCAGTAAACAAGTGGCTTTACAAAGAGGACCTTTATCTCTGCAGCCTTGACGTCAGATGCAACCTTGGCCAATGCTACAGCAACTTCACGACAGAAACAGCAGAGAAGGAACACAAAATCGTCAAACCAGAGACAGAAATCGTAAAATAGCACAAGACACATTCAGTATTAGAGTCACATTTACCTGCACACAAAAGTATAAAAAAGAAACACTGTTTGCAAAGAAGACCAAACATGTCATTAAGCATTTTGTTTATGCATCACAGAAGTCAAAAAGAGAAGCAAATTCTTGTAAAAGGTAGAACATGGTGGTTTGGAGTGACAAACTATCACAAGATTGTGAGTAATGTCTAAGTGGCATTAAATACTAGACTTGCTATTTGCTAAAGAAATGACATATAACATAAGCATAAAAATAGTAAACGGGTGAACTTACACAATAAGCTCTCAGAATCATCATCAACTTCGGCAGTAGCAGGCTTTTTGTTATTATTCCTAATGACCACTTTTCCATACTCATTAAGTAAGTCGTCAAGCATTTCATCATTGTCTTCCAAGTTCTGAGAAAGATATTACTAATGTCAGCAATATAAGCGTGGGGCCTTAACAAGTGAACAGTTTCTTAGACTTATATTAATTACAGAAATCTTAGTACAGAGAGAAACTAAGAAAAGGACAGGAATTTTGTGTAACAGAAGCATATGTGACCAGGATACCTCCAAAATATCTGGCAGCATGTTATCCCACACCCGAAGTGCACTTTGGGAGACAAAATTTGTAGCGTTTGGTAACAATTTACTATGCTAAATCCATTTGAATGAACATTCAGGACACTGCCCACTTTTTTCCTCACAGAGGTTTCAACCCAACAAAATTTCAAAGAAGCATATGACCATGCCAAGTGTTTATAAATAAAAATCAAGAAGCAACCATGGGTGTCGTGAGAAAAACCAACAGCATAAATAAAAATCACAAGCATGTAAAAGTGAGAAGATAAGCAGAGTCTTAAGCACTCAAAACAAACTAGCATGCAAAAATGCAATTTTCACTCGGAGGCTTCAAAATTTTGAGCGTTAATTTCAACAGGAGAATACAGAGAAGGCGAATCAAGAATACAGCAACGCGAGACATAGAGGATGCTTAAATACCAAGACCAAGATGACAGCAAAGCAAAAGGTAAATTAAACTAGGAGGAGGACATTATCCAGTTTTCCTAGTTATATACAAATAATAAGAGAGAAAAGGGAGAAGGATAATATGGATACCGAGAGGAAGTCAGCGTCAGAATCTTTAGGAAGAGCAGAGGGTTGATTGAAATGGAGGGTTTTGGTTTTGGAGATTGGTGTTATTGGTTCCCAAAAGCACTGCCACTGTGGAGGAGTAAGTTGATGCCTCCCGCCGCCAAAACGTCCATACTGCTGTCTGGGCAGTGGCGAAACCCTTCGCCGAAGTCGCTGCCAATCGCCGGAGAATCGAGTCCCGACCACCGCCCAGGGTGTAGATAACGTGGCGGACACTGCCATAGTTGATATTTTTAGGCTCTACAACAAGAACATATGGATAAAATATCTTACTAATAATAAGCGTGGGAAAATTTGGGAGTTGTTATAAAACATGTATTATATGTTATGAATGCTTCTTGAGCCACTTCTACGCACGTGGGAAGTGGTGCTACAGTGAATGTCGATTAGTAAAAGCGTGAGAATAGGAAAATATTCTAGAAGACTTAACAATGACTTGTTTGGATCCTGGATGTCCACATCGGCAATATTAATGGTTTGGATGATAAGGAATAATGGTTTATAAACAGCATAGGGTTTTGAGAAATAGGCATCGAAGATTTGGATTAGGTTTAGCTCTTCTCA
>JAKUCV010003680.1:4324-52415 GCA_028386065.3 Turnera subulata
AGGCCTCATACCAATATTCTCTTGGAGGAATCAGGGGTAGAAAGTATTGGCCAGTGACAGATGATGTATCGCTAGGACCTCCAATTGCAAGACGCATGCCTGGAAGACCAAAAATGAATAGAAAGAAGGATAAGGAAGAGCCTAAAAAGAAGGGAAAGCTGTCAAGGGCAGGCGGTAGCAAAAAATGTACCAACTGTGGCACAAAAGGTCACAACAAGACTGGTTGTCGCATTACCACAAATGATACAAATAATATTGGGCATCCACAAGAGCCTGTAAGTATAAATCATGTGTTCATTTCGTCATATAATGTAGAATGTGTATGTATTAATTTGATAAATTACATAAATGATCAGGTACATACAAGTCACTCTGAGGTCCCACCAACTGCTTGGAGATCAAGACCAATTGCAGAGATCAAGCACATTATACTCACAAATCCTGTACCACCAGCAAGGATGCTGCCAAATGTTCAAACAGAGGCAGCACCGACAAATCAAACCAGTGAATTCATAATACCTAATTAGGTTTCATTTTCTGATTATATGTTGTTGAATGCTTGCTTACCATTATATTATTTATAGGTTGCCAACCAGAATGTTCTAGAGCTGCAGAATACCGAGAGTTTGTAGCAAGAGATATACCTGTTTCATATGTTGCTACCACTTCACAAAGTATTCCCTCTGTGCAACAATCAGTTCCAGCAAACCCCATTTCACCGTCAATTGTTGATGTCCAACAAACAGATAAAGTTGAGCAGAGGAGAAAAATAAAGAAGAACAACACAAACCGCAACATATCCAAGAAAGTCCCTATCAAGGCTTTGCAAAACAAGCGACCTAGGATAATTAGCCAACCACTTGAACAACCATATAAACGGAACAAGTATAATGCTGGAGAATATGGAAAAGGTGTGATGTATAATGACAAAACCCACACCTTTGTTCAAAATGTGGGTCTATATAATCTGTCATCTATTTTTAGTTTATGTTAGTTCATTGTTACAATTTGTTGATATCATGATAATATTTGGCAATTATATCTTTTTCTTTACAGCCTGGCCACCGCATGGAGAAAGTAACCTCAACAGGCTTGACTAAGGTGAAACCGATTCCAAAACAAGTTGATGCAAGGTCATATGATATTGGATTTAAGCCTAAAGGGTTAGAATGGAAAGGGAAGAAAGCAATGTCCTCCACCCAACTTCAAGCTGAAGCAAAAAAGAAGGCGGAAACTACTATAGCTGCAGCCAAAGTTAGAAAGCAAGGAGTTGTCATCGGACATTCAACTACAAAAAAAGGATGATGACCAGTTGCCTTAGACTAGATGTTTTTAATTTATGCTTACCAGTAACTTGGACATGGTAGTTCTGTTAAGGATATTAAGGTTGATGATGGCTTTTGGAAGTGCTTATAATGCCTACTATGGTGTATGTTTAACTTATCACTTCCTTTTGTCAAAACGCTATCTTTTATATGTATAAAAAGCTTGGATTTTATTATCTTCACTTATCATTTCTCGACATTTTGCTATTCATCTTTCCTTATGAAGTGTAGCAACTGTTAGGAACATTGCTCAATTCCCCCTTCCTGATTCTGAAGAGCCAATTTTAGCAATATAATTTCGACAAAAAAAAAAAGCAATATAATTAGTGTTAGATTTAGGCTATGTTTGGCCCTCTCCCGGTGAAATAGATTGGTGAACGCATGAAAAAAAGAACTCGGGGTCGAACCACGGGTCGGGTTGAACCACGAGTCGGGTTCAACCATGGGTCGGGTTTTTACTAACCGGTTAGCCACTTGGCACGCTCTTATTCGTCCACCACACTTAAAAAACCACGTAGGACGAGGTCAACCTCTGACCTCACAGGTCAGCAGCCGGGTGGATGCCACGTCAGCCCGATTTTGACTTTAATTTTGACTTGGACTAAATTGAGCCAATTTTGCAAACACAGAAATGAAATTGGCCCAAATAGAAACATAGGGACTCAATCGACCCAAAAGGTATAACACAGGGGGCAAATTGGGGTTTTTGCCTTATGTTTTTGATGGATCCTTCTTGCTTGGAGAAATTAAATAAACTGATATTCGAACTAATATATGTAGTTTTTTTTTGAGGAAAAACTAATATATGTAGTTAATAAACTGTACTGTACGAGTGGAGTCTATGATAATGAAATTGAAACTATGAAATTGGTAGATAAAAGAACCAGTTAATCAAACTTCTATATCCAGTTTATCAGAATTCTCAGAAAATAAAATCAGTTAATCCACCTGCCCGGCCGCCGCGAGCTGAGTGTGAGGATTAGCTTTTTTTTTAATGCTAATTAACGAGAGTTATTGAATTAATTAAAAAGAAACGGCAACGCCCGTCATTCTCCGATCCTATTTACTTTTTATATTATTTTTCTTATTTTTCCTTTCTTATATTTTAAGTGCAAGTCGTGTTGTTTTAGCCTTTAGTCTTTTTTCTTTTAAACTTGTCGAGCAAGCCTAGAATTCTTATATATATAAACTTTTGGAGTTGTAGGCTTATTAAAATCGTTTCAGTTCGTGGGTCACTTTTGACAAGGTGCGTGCCATTCTTCTCTCTATCTTCTTTAATAAAATCTCTCTTTACTCTTTTGATTTTTACTTCTCCTTAGACTGATTTCCCAAGTTTGCAGGAGGCATCTCTTTTTTTGCTATATTCTCGTATGAATTTTCCCTATTTTTTCTTACTTCTTTGTTCTCTTTTACTTATTTTGGCGAGTCTGATGATCCCAGACGAAAGTAAAAAATTATATATTCTGTCATTAATTAATTTCTAGTTTCCAAATTTCTAGTTTACTTCTTTGTTCTCTTTTACTTATTTTGGCGAGTCTGATGATCCCAGACGAAAGTAAAAAATTATATATTCTGTCATTAATTAATTTCTAGTTTCTATATTCTCGTATGAATTTTCCCTATTTTTTCTTACTTCTTTGTTCTCTTTTACTTATTTTGGCGAGTCTGATGATCCCAGACGAAAGTAAAAAATTATATATTCTGTCATTAATTAATTTCTAGTTTCCAAATCAGCGGAAATAAACTTATAATACATTGGAATTTTCTGCAAAACAACACATATTCTAGCTGCTCGATTATTACTTCTATTGGTGAGAACCCTTACTCTATCAAAATCATAGACTTCCAGGAAAGAGGTTGGTGTAGTTTATAACCTGTGATCTCAATTTCTTTTTTCCAGAAAAATCAAAATCTTTGGTGGTTTTTTAGAATTGAACACCTACCTGATAAAGGGTTGGATTGGATCACGCATATATCTCTACAGATATATTCTTTTTCTGATTGAAAAACTCCATGCAATGCAGTAACTTCTGCAATTTGGACTTGCACCATGGCTGGCCTGCTTGCTTTAGGTTTATGGCTAGAACAAAAAGAGCAAGAAGAGAGACAAGCTAGAAGGCTTCGTTGCCAGCGTGTCATAGAAATGCATGAGGAAGTGAGTACCTAATTTTGATCTGGTACGCTACTCTATATATACATATATATATATATATTATTTATATATATGTGTATATATACATTATTTATATATATGCTTGTTATTTTGTTTGGATTCATAGTATCATGATTTTGCTATATGTGGTGGTGTGCAGTGCCTGATGAGGAATAAGCCTGACTGTTTTAGCCGCATTCTTGATTGGCTGGCTGAGCGGAAGTGCTCTGGTATTTATAAATTGTCATCTTGCGTTCGTAATTAATTAATAGTATTATAAAAAGCAATGTTAAAAAGATTGCTCTTCTTTGCCTTCCAATTAAAGCTTGAACCACATTTTTTTTTATTGGATTGGGTGACAACTTCCTACTGTGAAAACACGATTCACATTTTTTTTTCAAAAGAGATATTAGAGAATTAATTTTATTCAAAAGATGAATGTACAAGAAAATTTATTCAAGGACCAAGACGTAGGCGTTATTCAAGATAGTTTATCGAGTAGAGATCTACTTCAGTGCTCAAGCTAGCGTCACAGAGTAAAGCGAGAAAGTTTGTACTTTTGCTTGCTTTTTTACGTTAAAAGAAAAATCTGTGTTTGTTTTCAGAATTCCAGATGGAGTTGATGAGCCTATCGAAAGTTTATGCTAGTACTCAGTCCTACCCACGAAGGGAATGTCGATCTCTGCGGAAGAAGTATGATGAGTCTGTAAGTTTCTTTGATAAAATTTTACTATTTCTATAATTTGTTGCTAAAATTCTGCGGTAGAGTACTCTGCATCATTTGTTTATTTATTCTTCAAATAACTATTCGCTAATACAGGATAAGATTTTAGGGCATTTCTAACACTTTTTATGTTCCTGCAGGCGAACTTTATATTTTAGAAGTTTTAAAAATCTGAAAAAAAATGCAAATTTATGCTTTTGAAGATTTTAACTACTAGAGTGCAACCAGTTATTTTCAAATGCAATTGTTTGGGACTTATATGACTGATTCCTACCATTTAAATTTTAATAAAATTAATAATTTATAAGAATTAATGTTCTCTGATACTTTGCAGTCCGGTCTCCCCGATGTTCGAAATGCTTCTGTTGCTAAAATGTCTGATCTCAAATGTCATGGTAAGAATTAAAATATTTGTTTGATATTTTCAGTACAAACATAATTTATAGTTATATTTTCTAAGATATTGTTATTAGTATATAATTTGGATACTGCTAAATTTTGTGCAAAACTTTTTGTAAATCGGATGCGAAAATTACACCTTTTTTTCTTGTCGCGAGTGGGTTTTTATTCACACATGTCAGTTATGAAAAAATACCTTAATATAGTTTATAATACATGATAAAAATAATATTACATATATATGCTAGTAATTAGGATGGTAATTAATTATCCACAAATTTAATGCAACCTTCTTATATTTGTGATTGACACCCTGATCCCTTGATTTTCTTATCTTTTCCTTGGCTGGTCATATTTTTGGTATATTCAGAGTACATTTTTTTTTTAAAAAAAAGAAATACTAGTATGGTGTATCTATGTCACTTTTGCTCGATACACTTTTTGGTGAAGCTCAGGCCAATCTCTCTCATCTTTTATTCTCACAAGCCTTTTGGCTACATGTGGTACCTTTTTTTTTTGATGCAAAACATGTGGTACCTTTACCCTATATTTTTCTTACAACTATTTTTTTATGCTAATATCTTTCTTACAACTACCGACTGTTTGCTTTAATAATTTTATATGTTCTTGGTTTTTGACTTGGATTGTCGTACTTTTAATAATTTTCTGTCAATCATTTTACATGTTCTTATAAGACATTGTTTTTGTTTTGTGTTGATCTTGGTTATATATAAAATAAAAGATATATGATTTTGTTTTGCATTTTTTTCTCTTTTTTAGTTGAAAAAACCAAATAATTAAAATTTCAAAGCTGTTGAGCAAGTTACTATAGTAATATTTTTATTCGTCTATATGCAGGGTTTGAGCTGCTAATGACGTTATTCTAAGATGATTCACCAGGAAAAGAAGAAGATAATACCCCCATTCCCACATAGTCAAGTGAGTTTGGAAACTTTGTGATCCGAAGTTGCCCTCTTTGTTGCATTATTCTCTGATGGATTTCGAACCCATTTCGGACTCAAATCTAATAGAGATAAGGATAAGGATTAGTTTCTTTCAAATACAAACTCTGTCGTCAATATCTGTAATGCTTGTTTCTGATATACATTCTGTAACTGTGCTTATCAACTAGTGCATATATATACACACCGGGATGAACATAAACATCATCCTGGTATTCAACTCTTTCATGGTAGCGGAGCAGGCACTCTTTTTTTAAAGATTGATTACTCTTCTCTTTCTTCCTCCTAATATCATGTCAACCTTACCCTCAACCTCACCTTCTGCTCTCTCGGGCTCTAGCGCCTCCACTACCTCATCTTCCCTTCCCGCTTCTCCTGCACCTGTTTTCTCTTCTATGCATTCTGTGCTATCTGTTAGTAATATTAGGAATTATGTTCCTGCAGTCCTTGATTTTAGCAATTTCTTAGTTTGGCAGAGCCTTCTTTATACCGTTTTTGCATCTCATCAGGTTTTGGATCATATCGATGGAACCGGCACCCCACCTGAACCTTATGTACCCTCAGCCGACCCCAACGAAGCACCTTCTCCTAATCCTCTTTACACTTCATGGTGTCAGATTGACAACACTCTTGTCTCTTGGATTTATGCAACTATTAATCCTGACATTTTAAATCACATTGTGCGTCCAGGATCTTTCCCTACCGCGCGAGAGGTATGGTTGTTCATCGAACAACTCTTTCGTGATCAGGTGCAAGCCAGATATCTAGAATACCGAACCGCCTTTGTCACCTCCAAGAAGGGTTCCAAGACAATGGCCGATTATATTTACTCTGTTCGTCGCATAGCCGATAACCTTGAATCCATCGGTCGCCGTGTTAGTGATGATGAAATCATCATGCAGATTCTTGATGGCCTTCCTGAGCAATACAATGACCTGGTAACCCTACTCACTTCCAAATCTCCTTTACCGTCTTTTTATGAGCTTCGTTCAATGCTTTTGGCTCAAGAAACCCGTAAAAACAAGACCTCTTCTCCAACCGGTGCCACTCCCGAGGCCCTCTTCACCAACACTCGTGGAAGAGGCGGCCGCAATGGCCGCGGTGGTCGCGGCGGACGTGGTGGTTCGAATTTCAACCGGCAGCCATGGACTCCCTTCTCCAATGGCCATCAGTCTAAATCCTTTTTCCCTGGACCTTCCCCTCACTCCAACTTCAAACACTCCAACTTTAATTCTACACCCTCATCCCCTTCTTTCCCCAATTCTAAACCGCACCGCCCTTCTTCTCCTTCAATTCTGGGACCCTCACCAGTTCAATGTCAGTTCTGTGATTGTTATAATCACACGGCAAAAAGTTGTCCTCAACGTGCCTTTGCAGGAGTTCATGAGCATCAGCAGCCCAGCTGGTTCGCCGACACTGGTGCAACCAGTCATATGACCAATAGCACTTCCACCCTTGATTCTTTTACTGAGTATAATGGTACTGATACCGTCCAGGTTGGAGACGGTACGTCTCTTCAAATTACTCATATTGGTTCGAAAGTTATCTTTGTTGGTTCTTTTTCCTTTGTTCTTCTTGATGTTCTGGTTGTTCCTCAACTCACCAAAAATCTTATTTCCGTAAAACGTTTCGCCTTTGATAACTCTTGTTCCGTTTTATTTGATTCCACTGGTTTTTCTGTGAAGGGTCGTCACTCTCCCAAACCGATTCGGTGCACTGACCCTGGCTCGTTATATTCCCTTCAACTCACTGGTTCCAGTGCACGTTCATCACACCATGCTTACCTCCACCATCGTGTCTCTAGTTCTCTTTGGCATCGTCGGCTATGTCACCCGGGTGCTCCAGTTATGCGTCAATTCCATTCTCGTTTTCCTTTCTTGTGTTCTTCATTCAGTAAGGATGATTTCTGCCATGCTTGTCAGCTCGGCAAGCAAACTCAGTTGCCGTATCATGCCTCTTCTCAGCCTTGTTTAGGTCTTTTTCATGTTATTCATTGTGATGTGTGGACATCTCCGGTGTCCTCTTTCACTGGTTATAAATATTACGTATTATTTCTTGATGAATATTCTAAATACTGTTGGATTTATCCTCTTCGGAATAAAAGTGAAGTTTTTTCTAAGTTTAAGCAACTGCATGTTGAGCTTCAAACTCATTTTAATGCCAAGATACGTTTTCTCCAAAGTGATGGTGGGGGTGAGTTCTGTAACAAAGTTTTTGATGATTATTTAGTTCAGCACGGCATTTTAAGACGGATTTCTTGCCCTTACAGTCATCCTCAAAACGGGATGGCTGAAAGGAAACATCGTTCCTTATTAAATTCTGTTCGCTCCATCCTTTTTCAATCCAGTCTTCCTCCTTCCTTCTGGGTCGAGGCTCTCAACTACGTTAATTTTGTTCACAACCGTATTCCTCATGTCTCTCTGCAATGGGACAGTCCTTACTTCCGTCTTTATGGTCGGCCACCCTCCTTTGATTTGGTTAGGGTTTTTGGTTGTGCCTGTTACCCACTCAACATGACCCCTCAACGACACAAACTCTCTCCCCGTTCGGAACTTCATGTTTTTCTGGGAATCTCACCTTGTCACAAGGGTTTTCGTTGCTACAACCCAACATCTTGTAAGGTAGTAGTGTCGCGCAATGTGATCTTCAATGAGGATTCTTATCCCTATCAGTTTTTAGGGTCCACTGAATCACCACCGCCTATATTTTTTGATCCCACAACAGTTTTTAAGCTACCTCAGATTGTGGTTCCATCGATATCTTCCAGTCCTGTGAGCATACACTCCAACTCTGACCACACTGCTACTTCTCAGAATTCTACCGCACTACCATCACCAACTTTACCAGATACTGCTGCTCATTCTTTACCTAGTTATCGTATACCGACAACATCATCAGCCCAAACACCTGGCCCTATAGCTTCCTTTCCCGAGTCAACTTCTGCCCATGAACCCGTGGCTGTTAGCAACCCAACAGCCGTACCCTCACCTGCTTCTTCACAGTCCTCTACTACCACACCACCAGCCACAACTTCCGGCCCTCCTTCACCACCAGTTCATCCCATGACGACTAGATTGCGTGATGGGATACGGCAACCAAATCCCAAATACATCTTCTTAGCTTCAACTCCCTCATCCGAGATAGAGCCCCAAACATACCGTCAAGCTTCAAAAAACGAGTGTTGGCAAAATGCCATGAGAGAAGAATACCAGGCTCTCTTACAAAATCACACGTGGACACTTGTTCCACCACCTTCTTCTATGATCAATGTAGTCGGCTCCAGGTGGGTCTACCGCCTGAAGTACAAGGCTGATGGTAGTTTGGCACGACACAAGGCGCGTCTTGTTGCGCAAGGGTACACCCAGAAACCCGGAGAGGACTATGATGAGACATACAGCCCAGTAGTTAAACCAACCACGATCCGTACTGTTCTTACTCTTGCTGTCTCTCAAGGCTGGGGGATTTGTCAGTTGGACGTGAAGAACGCGTTTCTAAATGGTTTGCTGCGAGAGGAAGTCTATCTGAAACAACCTCCTGGTTTTGAGGATCCTGATCGGCCGGGTCATGTTTGCAAGCTCCATAAGGCTTTGTATGGGTTGAAACAGGCGCCTCGCGCCTGGTATCAACGGTTTGCCACTTTTTTGCTTTCTCATCAATTTCGAGTTTGCCATTCGGACACCTCCCTATTCACATTGCACTCTTCTAATGGTACTGCTTACTTGCTACTTTACGTAGATGACATTATACTTACAGCCTCCTCCCAAGGTCTTTTGGATCAGTTACTACGTCTCCTTGCCCGGGAATTCTCCATGTCTGATCTTGGGCAACTGCACTACTTTCTTGGAATCCAGGTAGAATGCGTTCCTGATGGACTCTTTTTGCACCAACGGAAGTATGTTGGAACAATTTTGGAGCGTTCTGGTTTTACAGATCTCAAACCCATCTCTACACCCATGCAACCTAAGCTTGCCTTGTCTATTCATCATGGAGTGTTGTTGTCTGTAGAGGACCAGCGCCTATACCGCAGCATTGTGGGTGCTCTCCAATATCTTACCTTTACAAGGCCCGATATCTCCTACGCCGTGAACTCCGTGTGTCAGTTTATGCATGCTCCCACAACCGAGCACTGGAAGGCTGTCAAAAGGATACTTCGCTATCTTGCAGGGACGTCCGACCTCAGTTTCCTTGTCCGACAGACATCCGTTCATGCTCTGGCTGCCTATAGCGATGCTGACTGGGCAGGTTGTCTGGACACAAGACGGTCAACCACCGGCTACTGTGTTTTTCTTGGTGGCAACTTACTCTCATGGTCGGCCAAGAAACAACCGACGGTCTCCCGGAGTAGCACTGAATCCGAGTACAGGGCGCTCGCAAGTGCAGTTTCAGAGGTTTCATGGCTGCGACATCTTCTTTCTGAGTTGCGCCATCCACCTACACAACCTATACCGATCCATTGTGATAATCAGTCTGCGACCTTTTTGGCCAACAACCCGGTGCAACATCAACGGACAAAGCACTTGGAAATAGATCTTCATTTCATTCGAGAGCGTATTCACCAAGGCTGGATTCAAGTGATTCATGTTGATGCCTCCCAGCAACTGGCCGACATTTTCACTAAATCCCTCTCAGCTACGGCATTCCAAGTGTTAAGGGACAATTTGAGTCTGGTTAGAGCTACCACCCTCAAATTGCGGGGGGGTAATAGAGATAAGGATAAGGATTAGTTTCTTTCAAATACAAACTCTGTCGTCAATATCTGTAATGCTTGTTTCTGATATACATTCTGTAACTGTGCTTATCAACTAGTGCATATATATACACACCGGGATGAACATAAACATCATCCTGGTATTCAACTCTTTTAACTAGCATTGGTCAAACAATTTGAGTTAATATGATAGACTTCTTGTTTATAACTTATACGGTATATAACCACATTCTATATTTTATATATATATTGTATAACATAATACATGTGATAGTAATTCTGAACACTGTTACTGAAATTACCACCTTGTCCGACAGTTTTTTTTTGTCGTTATCATCTTGGCAGTTTTTCCACTAATAATAAATCAAAATTTATTACATTAACATTATCATTTTTTTTACCAATTACTTGAAATATTTGAATCAACAAATTTCCACATAATAAAATATTCAGTAATATCATATAATGTTACATGCTTATGCCATACCAAATAAGCATGTCTTGGAATGAATGTCTGATAAATACCCATTAGTATTTTTACATGTTATGACTTGGACCATCCCAGTTACGTTGGTTGGTGAGTGTGATGGACACCAGCTTGATGGGTTATATGTGGTAAATGGTTTAATGTTATAATTTGATGGAATATTACCTGACAATGTGGAATATGGTCCTGTATAATAGGGTGTATGATTACCACCGATTGCTAGTAGTAGGTTATTGTAACTATTGCAATAGCATATACATCTAAGTACCATATATTAAAAGTAACGCACTGTGATTGGTATCCCCCATACCAGTCAGTAACCAATAAGCTTGAACGTGAACTGTGTATATGATGGGGAACCTTTTAGTTGGGTACAGAAAGGCTTTGAAGGAGGCCCACAAGGCATAGGGTCAAATGTCAACTGCCTGAAGTACCAATTTACAAGGATGCTGGGACAACTCAATCTAACCCCAATATACTCAATTTGGCCCAAATCTTGTTTCAATAAATTTAACCTCATCATAAATAAATAAAAATATTCTTAAATAAAAAGTATTTGTTATTATTATAAATTTTAAAATTATTTTTTATTAAATTTAGTTAATAACAGGTAATCAACCAATTATAAAAAAGTGATAAAAAAGAATATGGTCTTCAAAAAGCACCATAAAATGACCTTGCGTTTACATGGGGTAGGTAATTACCCTAAATACATAAAAATGAGCCAATACTACTTGTAATTTGTTAGCATCTCCTTTAGATTGGGTTCCCAAGAAGTTATGAATCCAATCCTTGTAGATGGAATCGAAGGTGATTTGAGGGTTGACAGGAATTTGAATAATATTTTAGATTGGATCCAAACTTTGACAAATCTCAAGCCATGGTTCCAATAATTGGCATATGTCTTCCGTAGTTGTCAGAGAATTGGAATCAATTGCAAGTGACCTTGATGCTCCATGGGTCAAAGATAACTTAACCTGAGGATGAGGAAGACATTTTCTTTTGTGTCTGTCAACATAATTAGTGGGATTATTTTAGTAAGTTGACATAGGCCGGTCACTAACATTCCTCTAATTCTAAAGCTAAGTCTTGATAAACAAAATGACATTGGCATGATACAATAAAGATTGGCATAAATATTTAATCGCATTTCCCTTGAAAGTTGCATTTTTTTAAAATATCCAAGTTATTCAACAAGAAAGGAAGGTAGAGTTTAGTTGTTTGACCGTTGAGACTGAAATTGATAAGCTACAATGTTTTCAAAACGGAAAAATAGTAAATACATATAGAATTCACAAACTTATTTTTATTATTTAGTTAACTATCTTTTGCACAACTTTGAGTGACAAGGTACTACTCTTGTTATAAATTCTATTATCACTAATATACTTATATTCTGTAAGGCCAAATAAATTTATCAAAGTCCTCTTTTTGTCAAGTCTTATTTTCTCCCATTAAACTGATCTTCCCTTACCATCCAATAAATTTATCATTTTTTTTTGGTCAAGTCTTGTTTTCTCTCTACAAACTCTTTCCTCAATGAATTATCATCTCTCAGTTAATCATAGTAAGCGATTAATTTCTACACAAGCAAGTCTCCAATTCAATTCCTATGCTAAAAGCTGTCATTAAAAAGACTCATTCACCATGGACAAAACTCCAAATAGCAGATGGGAGAAAATTTTTTTGAACTATCACCCCCTTATGGGCCCATGCACTTTGTGAAAGAGAAAAAAATAGAATTCTAACTTTGAGTGACCCAGTCCAGTAAGGTGAGCCATTCCCTTGTACTTTGTGGGCTCTGAGCCCCAAATGTTCAAAAGGTTGGATTTTGAAGCCTTTTAACGGGAAGGTTTGGAGCCGATAGTATGGTTCAAAGATAATAAGACCATTGTTGTCAAACCCGGCCCGGCCCGGCTGGTTGAATCTGATAACTGTGACCTGGAGAAAAAGTTGGGTTTTTTATCCCTCCGGGTTGCACCGTCTAATAAACAAGCTGGGTCATGACGGATTCTCTAGGTTTTCTGAATTTACTAACCCGTTTTCGGTTTTTTCTGGGTTAAAAGTAAAAAATTTCAAAAGTTTATCTTGATCAGACCATGATTAGACCTTTAGTTGGACCATTACTAAAAAAATTACATATTTTTACGATTAATTCTAATGCTGGTCAAATCCGATTGGACCTCAGTTAAACCTCTAAACCTGCGACCCGGACACTGAAACGAGTCAATGGCCAGGCCGGATTTAATAACCTTGAATAAGACACAACAAGGAGAGTGATTAATGATTATGCAAAAAAAAGGCTCTCTTTGGCTGCAGCTGGCAAAACTATCCTTTCATCTCTTTTTGTTTTCAAACCAAGATACTTATCCAATTTATACTTCAAAACATTTTACAATGCACATGAGTTCCCCGCAACAAGGAGAACTGTAGTTGTATCCTTTATCTCAATATAGTTGACTCGTTGATTTTATCTTTCTGTTAAAACAAATAAATTACAGCATGAGACATTAATATACCAATTTAAGAAACTCTATAGGCTATTTATTGCTTATTTTTTGTAGTGTTACCTTATCATTAAATAACTTGTGAGAAAAAGATTTAGTAAATAAACTTTTGTATGGGGATATTTTTGTCAGTTATTATTGACATCTCTATTATTTAGGCCATTTTAATTGTTTTTTAATGATAGTGCAAAATCTAAAAAACGGCTTCTATCGAATTATATCGAGAAAAAGATGGAATAGATGTTGTAATTACAATATGAGGAGCTCATTATCTTGTTTTATATTGCCAAAAATTTTTTGATGCTATTTATATTGCCAAAATTAACAAACTGTAATTAATTATCTTCTTTTGTAAGAGCAAACGTTACAAGAACAACTAAAATTCAAAGAGATATCCTTCTACTACATAATTCATGATTTAGGTTTTGGATTTGGAGACACCCTAAGTCAGTCTTGGAGTGTTATGAATTAACATGACAATAATAGTGGAGGGAATTTATTAGGATCCAGAAGCATAACGTATAAATAAGGCTAAATTTTAATTTTGCACAATAACATGGGAAAGTTCATAAACTAAAGGCAAAAAAAAAAAAAGAAACAAAGAAAGAAGAGAGAGAAAGAAACTAACTTCCCTAGGCCACGTCGATGTATTAAGTTTGTACTCCTATCAAAATCGCACAGCCTTAAAGAGTTCTGGTTTTACAAGTGCGCCTCTAGATTAACAGTTTTATCAATTCACTCCCCAATTCATTTTAATTTTATTTGATTTAGGCCTTCCAAATTAACTTAACTTGAAATATTTATTCTCAAAAAGAAATACTTGAAATACTTGATCTTGTTACCGTGGGGATATTTTTTTTTGAAGAAATGAGATTAACAGACATGAAAGCCCCTGAAAAGCAAAAAAATTAGGTAACATGGGGAAAATTGTGGGCGATACGTAAGTTCATACTCAATATACTCTTATTGAGAGTCTATTTGGTTGTTTACTTAGTTTCTCTTTTATCTATCTTTTGGTTCTACTTTAAACTCAATATATTTATTCACATATAGTTTATTAAAACAAATAGACTTTTAATTAGTATAACATGTTAGAATAAATTTAACACCGCTTCTTCCTAAATAGTAGTATATAACACTAACAAGGTTCAACTTGAGTTTTAAATCATAAAATAGTTGAATTAGATTAAGCATTAGGTCACAGCTTTTTAAGATTGATCGTATTTAAGATTTGAAATTAATTGATTACTGTTTAAAAAGTATTCTTAATTAGATCTAAAGCCAGTTCATAATTAACCCAATTCAACTAACCGCTAGAACCAATCTAGGTTTCAAAACTTTAAGTATAGACTAAGTGAGAATGAGTCCAAAAATTTCTCTACTTATATTCCCGTACACCATTAATGCAAAATGCATAGATCAAAGCTTTTTTAAGAATAAAATCTCCAGGCTGGATTATGACATAATGATAATGTTTTTATCCCACTAGGCCGCACCAGGTTTCAAAACCTTGAATATCCATTAAAAGTGAGCGATCCCGAGACCTAACACACCATTTATGCACACTAAATAGGTGAAAGAACTTTTCAGGAATAAAATCTTCCAACAGGATTCTGATGCAGTTATTTGCATCTTTTTGTCAGGCATTTAGTAATTTTATATGTTCTATAACTAATTATAATTTTTGCTTAATTAATTTAGAAATTTTCAATTAGTTCATATAATCAAAGATATTTTGAGGGGTAAAATGAAAAAATTGATAGTTGAAGGTAACAATTGCAAAATAGACAAGAAATTGGGGATACTTTTTGAGATTATAGACAACATAAAGGGTTATTATGAGACTTTGACATACTAATTATTCAACAACTGAATTTATACTTAATTTTGGGGACAAGGTAACAAGTAAATATACACGTCTCAAAGTGACCTCTTGCAATAGGCAAATGTACTAGAGCAAGATTTCTTGCCAATGACATTCTACTAGCTGGTGTATCGTATTTAGAATATACAAGCATATTAAATCGTTTGCCATGAATAACTAGATTTTCTTATGGTAAAGCAAAGATTTATTTCCTTTATTATTACGTCAAACCTCTTACTTATGGCTCTTGTTCTTCCTATGATCTACCTAAACCCTAATCAACCATCCTTCAGAACCTCCTTTCTTGTTTAATTTTTAACAGTGTGGCCATCTTTACATGCACAAACGAGACAAGTATTTTGTTCTTCACCTTCTTCTTGTGCTTGTATTTTATTTATTTGAACACCCCCTTTTCGTTCACACCAAAAAAATCGACTTTGCAGGTGAGTGAGTTATATCATCACTAGAATTGGTTTTCCCTTAATCTATTTTAACTCTTAAAAAGGGTTTATATGGCTTTGAGTAGTAGAATTATTCTTTGTTTTCATGTTCCACGCATGATCCTTAGATACATGTTCAAGGTTATTTATCTTTGTTAACAACATAAACAAATTAATATATCTTGAATCTCTATTGCTTCTTGTGTTTGATATATTATCACTTTAACCCCCCATGTTTAGGATGCAAAGGGCTACCAACAACAACAACAATAGCAACAACAGCAATGGTAGCAGTACTACTACCCCTACAGGAGTGCATCAAGCATGTGCTTCTTGCAAGCATCAAAGGAAGAAGTGTGGGGAGGATTGTGTACTGGCACCATTTTTTCCTGCTGACAAAAACAAAGAATTCCAAGCGGTCCACAAGGTCTTTGGTGTGGCTAATGTGACCAAATTGGTGAGGGGTGTGAACCAAGAAGACAGAAAATTGGTGGCTGATTCTTTGGTGTGGGAGGCATTTTGCAGGCAGAATGATCCAATCTTAGGCCCTCTAGGTGAGTACAGGAAAATTCAGGAGGAGCTCAAGTTGTACAAGAGCCAAAACCAAATAGTCCTAAATGACAACAATAACAACAACAACAACAACCAATTGGTGCAGCAATACAAGCCACCACCGTCATCAGGAGTGATTGGATTTAATGGTGGCACTAATGGGATAAGCAATAAAGGAAGTATTGGAGTTGAATTAGGCACTAACAATATTGTAGCTTATGGTCATGATAATGGGATTGTGGATCCAATGCGATTTGGGTATCCCATGAACTTTGTACATGGTCCAGATCAGAAATTAAAGCCGGATAAAGAATTGGGTCCTCGTCATATTCACCTCCAGCCGCAACAACTCCATCCAACCAATGGATTTAATCAGAATTTTCTCCTTTCAGGTAAATTAATTTTACACCCTATATAAACATATGTAAATTGAGCATTACTTGTTTACTATTAACAATTTTGTTATCTAGATTGATTTTTTTTGGTGCCTTGAAACATTTTTTGAAGCTGAGTCTAATGAGAAAACCAATATTAAATTTGATGTATACATAAGCAATATTGGAGCTTTCCTTAGGCGTAAGCTTGCACTTTTTTATGCTTCGAAAAAAATGTAGTAGCTTTGAAGGGCTTGCATTTTCCCTGGCAAAAGAAACATGTGCAAGTAATTGAATCTACTCCTATCTTTACACTGAGAAGGTGGTGGAACCACATACAATGGAGTTGAGAAAGATTTCCAAAATGGGGCTTATATGTGGCCATGGTGATCAGAAGAGACACACTTCCCAAGGAGAAAGCTTCAGGTTTTGAAGTCATTGTTGTTCCATGGACTGGATTGGATGTGTCATTAGTAGATAAATTTTGAGCCCCACCATCCATGAATGTAAACAAAACAAACTCTTTTGTCTCTGAAACTTGTGTAATCATATTTCTTTTGTGTTTTTATCTTAGGACAATATCCCATCACTGGCAAGACAATGGATAGTTCCATGTGGGAGGACAAGTCATGATTCTTGCTGGACTTGGACAGGAAGTGCATTCAGATGTTCTCTTTTTCATAATAGTGTGGGTGGGGGAAAAGAGAGAAAAGCTAGCTCCTGATCTCTTGACCAAAGGCAAAATAGCCTGGTCCTATAGTTTGTTGGGCTCTCTTTAAAGTTTTTATTTGTTCATTTTACTTGAAATAGAGTATATTTGTATAGGCTCCCCTCTTTTTCTCTTGCTTCTAGTAGGAATATTAGAGGACATTAGCCTTCCAATGTTGTGAGACATTGTTGATTACTTGATTTTGTTATTGATTCTAAAGCATGATATGTACCTGCAAATTGATGGAAAAAACAAAAAAAAAAGATCATTTCTTCAAAAACAAACTTAAAAGAAAAGTGACATTCGAAAAGTCTAAGATCATTACTTATCTATTGTTTGACTATATGTTCTCATTATCAATCAATAAAATGAGAGTACAAATTTTTGTCGAAGCCTTATTTAGCAACATATAGGATCGTGCAAGACAACTATTAATGATCTTTTGGTATTAAATAGCAACATATAAGAAAATCTTTCCGCAAAAGAAAATACATACAAGAAAATCTGTATTCCCATTTCGAGTTAGACACCAAGACTATTTCACTTTGATCCTTACGATTTTTTTTTCTTGTTTTATTAAGATTTTGCAAGCAATTTTTATTAAGATTTGAGATTCTGAATCTTGAGTTAAAAACATTGTCCAATGGTACTAAAAATTTCCCAATCTTAATAATATATCTCCAAACTAGAAATGAAGATACATACTGGACTTGGCACTGCATATAACTAATATAAAGTGGAGCAGATTAAGAGTTTAAACTATGATTATTCTAATTGTAATAATTTCATAGAAGACATAATATTTCACTGGTTTGAGGAGCAGAGTGGATTCATGTCAAGTGGATTGTTGAAGACCACCACACATGAACAAGTCCATGCTTTTCACCCTCTGCCACAGCTTTTGCACTCTCTTTACTCCACTGCTCTTAACATTAGCATCTCTATGACCATAACTCTGAGCTTCATCATCTCTTCTCTTCAACTTCAATTTCTCCACCTGAAAGCAACCCACCAGAGCCACCTGCAGGTAACCACTGCCACCAAAGTTTCTGCTCTTCATTCCCTTCATGTCACCACCACTTGGGCTTTTCTCCTCTTCCACTGAGTTCTGCTGCTGCTCTTTCTTCATCATCAGCTGCTGATAATACTCCTTGTTCCTGCTCTCCAACCCATATATCTGCCCTTGAAGATCCTCAATCTTTCTGGTCAGCATACACACCCTGTGATCCTCCCTCATCTTGAGCACACACCTTGCAAGCTCACCAGCTTTCCTCTTCAAGAACATGGCATCACACGCCAGCCCTTTGTTCTCTTCCACCAGCGCCTCCACCTTGTAAACCAACCTCCCATTCTCATTCAGCAACACCATCCTCTCTGATTCCAACACTTCAAGCAATTTCTTGAGCAAGTCCATCTTCCTCCATGACTCTTGTCCTTGCTGCTCCATCTCCCCTACCTGGTCCATCAGTATATCCTTCTCCACATTCTTCATGACAATGTCAGCCACCATCTCATCAACAACACTGCCAAATGTGAGGCTTCTTGGAGATTGTTGTTGGTATGACAGAGAGCTCTCAGCATCATCAGAAACCTCCCCATCTGGATCATCCAAAAGGGTATCTTGATCAATGACCCACATGGAAGAAGAGTGGCTGAGTTGCTTCCCTTTCCCTTCCAGCCGACTGCAGCGGGCCAACAATGTTGTGTACCCATTGTACAAATCTTGAAGCAAAGCAAGAAGCTGGGGACGCTTCTGGTAGTACCATTCTGCACGTTCTGCAAACGTGTCTCCTCCTCCCATATCTTCTTCAGACAACAATGTCTTCATCCTCTCTTCAAAATCTGCAAACCCAAAACAGGAAATACAGTTCAGTACATAGAAAACCAGAAAGAGTAAGGTATTGTACAGAGTACAGTGTAAGAGGGTTCCATTCTCTTACCCATTTTGGTCTAATCTTTTCACAGTTCAGTTGGGCCAATAGAACCCTTATGGAGTACTTGAATTATATGAGGATTGGCAATGGAGTACTAAGATACATACAAGTACTGGAGCTTTGCCTTGCCTGCTGGCTAGTAGTGGCTACACATGGAACAACACTGACAATATATTTGAATTTCAAGATAGCAAAGTGACAAAAAGAAGCAGAATGGTCACAAAAGAAAGACAGTAACAGCTTATTTTCAAAATTTGAAACTCCTTTTTTCTTTGAGGAATGGAAGATGAAAGAAGGGTAATATGTAATATCATTTGAATGTTTGAATTCATACCTGCATATTATTGTCCCCTCAATCTCTGTTTATGCAATGTAAGGTCACCATCATGGAAAGAAAAATTGCCCTGAGGACTCTTCTATCTAATTTATTTCAATGGTTCTATTCCCCTACCTAACTAGAGTACTACACCATTTACTAGTTCACTGGGGTGGGAGATAATAAAGAACCTTTATTTTTCAGTAATTGAAAATCAAATTATTAGGACAGTAGTATTTTTTTTTTCCTTTCCCTGGTCATAGATCATTTCATTAGAGCTAAAAGCGACATGCACTGCAACCCTACAAGTGTAGGACTAATATAAAAGGAAATCTTGCAGGTTATGATGGAATATGGTTTCCCAATTTGAGTCTATTCGTTGCATATATAAAGATCTGTTCTTTACTGTTGGGTGATCGTTTGGACACTGGAACAAGCCACTTGGATTGGCAGTAAAATGATGACCAGAAGCAAAGATTAATAAGTATTATCTTTACCAAATTTTCATGGGGTGTCACATCACATGACATGGGTCAGACGTTACACAATTGTAAAGGCCGATTCCAAATTTCCCAATGGCAGATTATGGGACTGAACATAGGCAACACATGGGAGAGAATAATATTTGTTTTTATCTTGTAAGAATCCCATATTTCGATGGATATTTATCATAAATAGACTCATCCGGAATTTGTTTTCTTACTCAAAATAATGGAACTGTTGAGATGACTGGGATATGACATGAATTACAAAATCCTTTTGTCACACTCTCTAGTTGTTTAAAAAATTTATGTATAAAGATTAAGGAAAATATTGTATTAGCATAAAAAAAGGAAAATATTGTATATGAATTACAAAATCCTTTTGCCACACTCTCTAGTTGTTTAAAAAATTCATGTATAAAGATTAAGAAAATATTGTATTGATTGTTAAATTCTATGGAGAAAATGTTATAAAAAACTAAATCATCCTCTTCAAATATTAATTAAATATAGATTACAAGAATAAATAATTATAGTGAAAGGGATAATAGATATGCCCGTTTTTTTATCCTGGACAACAACTGGGTTTGACAAGGGTCGTCTCATTAATCATGCTATGACACAGGTGGGTGGTGGTGACCTTATTAATTACAATGCATGGAATTGGGAATTTTTGAGATTATATTCCTCCTTCCAAGCTCAATCCCATGGAAACTAAAAGGACAATGTGCCACCATAGGTACAAAGGCACATAGGCCTGAACCCGTTTTGAGAACTCTGGATTTTTTTGTCATGAAAAAAAGAATGGGTTCATGATGAATCTTCCCTTTGTTTGGTATCAAATCTAAATGGAAAATGAATTCAATTCTTATGATGTTTTTGTCCATCCATACATATTTATAGTTTTATCATAATATTTCACTTTAATCTTATAACTATTAATATGTATACATGAACAAAAATATCTTTAGGGATCGAATTCATTTTTCATTTGGTATTTTTCATTTGGATTTGTACCAAACGGACATTGAATTTCAAGAGATTTATTGTCTTAGGGCCTCGTTTCCCTGCACAAATGTAATATTTTCTGATCAATAGACAAGGCTAAGGTCGACGGGAGGAACTATTGAACCCAAAGGCTTTGGACAGTTGTGAAATCAGAAATTATTACTAAGGGGAGGTGTAAACTTAATTATTTAATTCCATGGGAGAAGCTTAGTTCGAAATTTTAAAGAAAAAAAAAAAGACTTAAGAACAAGCAAATACATATTTTCAGGCAAGCAAGCAAAGCATTTCGACCAAAATAAAACTAAAATTAAATTAAATTTCTGAAACACAACACAGGACAACCTAGTAAAGAGAAGACACGAAGCACATTGGTTGACTTGGTGTTAAAAACAGACCCCACAGTTGTGTTAAACTGAGTTCAACTTCACCCAAACCAGTTCAGTTTGAAGCTGGAAGTTATACCCCCGCGAGAATCATGGAGGAGAAAAGAACAAAGCTTTATAATTTGAAGACCACCTTCTTCACCAACCCAGTAATCTTCTTCTTCTTGTGTTACCAAATACCCTTCACTCACTCCCTCTCACCTCTCCTGGGTGTCCACCCACTAGGTGCCCGCCCATCTTTTACATGTCCCAATGGAGTTCTCCTTCGCATTATGTTCAAACCCAGATCTTTATTTTACATTTAGTAGCTTTGGGTATTGAGTTAATTGGATTTGGACTGATGCAGATGTGGAGTACTTCGCTTCTCAGGTGATCAAGTGCAAGGACGGCTCCAATTCCTTCACCAGAGACCGTCTCAACGATAACTTCTGTGATTGCCTTGATGGGACTGATGAGCCTGGTATGTGAATCTCTCTCTTTAACTTGGTCATAATTGATACAAGTGAAAGTTAGATGCTTTAGCTGATGGGTCTGCTAAATCCTTTTTGTCTATGTTGATATTGTGAATGAAATGCAATGGAGCAGCGAAGAAATGATTCTTTATTAGCTAATAATTCGCTTAGGAAGAATAGCAAACCATAGAAGGGAAGTTTTTCTTTTAGCTATTCTTTGGACAAAATTATGCTAGTGTTTCAGAGATGCTGAATTTGTAGTCACAAAGTGTTGCCGATAACTACTTGATAGGACAAGTTCTTGCTAGTTGATGGGAGGAGTTCAAACTTAGAAAAAGTGGCAAGAGCTTACTTAAAGATAATTGCATTAGAGATTGGAATTTTTTTTTAAAAAAGCTGCTATGCATTTCAAAGCATCTGATGGTAATCTTGGGCTAAAGATCGAAAAACTCAATTAAGCCATAGAGAACAATCTAAGACTCATCGGTAAATTTATCCCTTGAAATCGCTGCTTGCTTTACCAGGTCTATTAAAAAATGTGAATCTTCACTTGTTAGGTTGTAGTTGGGCTGCTTTGAAATAGTGCAAAGCCTTGTGAAGGATCTTGTCATGGTAGGTATTCTTTTCTAGGATGGTTTTATTCTTAAGCAGGTGGAACACATCCAACTTCCCTGTGAATGATACCTTACCTCTGAAAAATAGTGCGTATACAGTATCTGACAAGATTGTAAGGCCATTATCATTATCATTCTGCCTTACAAATCTGGAAAGGAACAGAAATAGACCAGTAAATCTGTGTTAGCTGGAATTTTTATCTTCTTGTTTTTTATTTCATTTTGGCTGCAACTCTGGATTTTGCATACAGGAACTTCAGCCTGTCCGAGGGGCAAATTTTACTGCAGAAATGTTGGAAGCACGCCACGATTTATTTTTTCATCTCGTGTTAATGATCGAATTTGTGGTGAGTCTGAGTGAAATGCTTCTCTCTGTTCTCCTTGATCTAAGTATCAAAAATTTGCTCCTAAATCAACTTTCTTGTAGTTGTTGCTTATTCTTGCTTTAGGCAGGCTGCACTTTAACAGTCTTAACTCAAAATATGTTTAGTAATAAAACTTGATTTGGGACCACATAATGATCATCATTTTGCTGGAACTGTTTTAATTTCTGGCTTTCTGGCTTTTCCATTAAGCACTTCTAATGGTTGTTTGCCTTATTATTGAATCCAGTAAGACTATTGCCCTAGTTACCTGATGGCTTTTGCTAAACTTCATTCTCTGGTGGTCTAACAAAGTCAAAACTAGAACCGTGAGTTTCAGTATTGGACAGACTCAAAGGATATAAAAAAATTGTTGTGATTCCATGTTACTCTTTGTCCTTTGTTTGCTCTTCGGTTTAAGTCAAGTATCCCATGGCCTGGCTAGTGAAGTTCCTGCTTTTATACTGAATGACTCCGTTCAGTTGTCGTTGTGTGACATCTTCTCTTTAATTTCTCCTGAGTGCTCATTTTATGTCAATAAAATCTTTTCCATTTTGAATTATTGTTAGGTCATACACCATCCATTTTGAGATATGTGAAATGAACTTTGTAGATTGTTGCGATGGAAGTGATGAGTATGATAGTGGCGTGACTTGTGCCAACAGATGTATCATGGGTGGAAACTTGGAGTATAAGTTTGGAAGTCATATTTCATCAGTTAGCACTGATAAATCCACAGACAGAGTCATTTCAGAGGACCTATTTGAGAGGGCTAAAGGTATTTCTTTGGCAGATGAAACACATGAAGTGTACAGAGTTGAATTTTGAGGTGTGGTGGAGAATTAGTTCTAACAGATGGGCCTGACTTTGGTGATTTCAGGGATGAAGATGATAATCATCCTGCAGCTGGTTATCATTATTTTTGTGGCGATATACTTCAAATTCTGTAGGCGTGCCAAGTCTAAAAGAAGGCGACATCGTTGAAGAGTTCTGCAACAGACCCTATTGTTCTATTGTTTTGGTAATTTGACAACTCTTGCATTTCCAGTCATCTTCGCTACTATTTGATAACTCAGATTTGCCATATTATTGATTCATGCTTGTTCTTGCAGATCTACCAGATCTCTATCTTATCATAATTTATGCGGTGAATTGTTCAATTACATAACTATAGCCTTCGGTTGAAGCTTGGCAAATGTGCTTATCCTCTCCAAAGTTGTCCCTATTCATCAGAGGCAAAATTAGTCCCGGATGGAGTTGTTTCCTGGTGTCCCTCTACTTTGAGTTTCTATTGAAGCCTAACTACTGGTAAAAACAAGCTATGATATGTGAATGCAGGGATGGACGATTCACATTAATTTCTTCCGATTAAACACCTGAAGACTGAAAAAAAAAAAAAGTCTAGCCTGTCCTTAGGATTACATTGGAGACTTGGAAAACTCGGTGAGGTACAAAGTTGCATTCTGCCATTCTCAGCAAGAAGCTTCTGGTTTATGGTATACTCATATGCACTAGCAAGTAACTCCTACAATTTCATTGGTGGTTGTTATTATACTGTTAATGAGCGGAGCAAGTTAAGGGTGCAGGAGTTATATCATACTTAGAGGAGGTTTTGTAGGACTAAATATCTGTACTGGAAAGAAAGAAAGGGTATACGCAGAGCTATGTAATTAAAGGTTTTGAGTCAACATTAGTCTTATGGATTCAAGAAACATAATTAATGATCGCATGAGGTGATGCTTTAGGTGAATTTAACAACTTTTGGGCAAGATCCAACGACTATATGACATTAGAGAACCATTTTTTTATGGTTGCCGAGGTGATCACCATCTTGTCCAAAGCTCTGCAGTCTCTAGCAGAAGTTGCACTAGTGGAATGGAACAAGTACATTAAGGTGATATCAGTTTAACGATTTGTCTATTATAATGTTTCTCGGTTGGTTTAAGTGAACCTGAAAGATTATTCCTATTCACTGCACTTATTATTCTCTAGATGAAACTGTCCAAAGACTAGTGAAATTTCAGGATTTTCTTAACCATAGCTGCAGAAATTTGGTTCCTTATCCTGTGATTGACATCATTTATGCAGTACTCCACGTATTTTTTTATTACGTTGAAGTAAATCTTTAGTGTACATAAATGGGTCAAAAAGGAAGGACACAGATGTACAACCTATAGAACAGATCCTGTTCAAGTAAGGTCGTGGATGTGGGGTCGTTTGCTTTTCAGTTCTTCAGGGTCATTTTAGTCAACCAACAAATTTAGCCTTCTGGCTTTGCCGCAGCACCCCCGCGTCTTGGTCCTCAAAATAAAAGCGAAGAATATCCAAAAGGACCAGGATGCCCCCATGAGCAGTGTCACTAGACTAGGCATAAAAAATTAATGGCTTTGGAGATTTTATTTTTGATGGGAAGATGGCTTTGGTATAGGAGACATTAACAAACCTTGTAAACAATATAGTCAAATTCAGATGAATCTCTAAGTAGGATGATCCAAAACGTGCCTAGAATTGAGACGCAAATCTTACTCTCCAAATTGAACCTCAACAGTTTGAGGTCTTCTGTAATCATCACTATTTCCCCGTTGTTACTTAATTTGGTCGAAGAGTCACCATTCCCATACTCTCTCATTGACCATACATCATACCCACAATGACTCACATTCGAAGCCCGAATTTCAGCACCGAAAGCAAGGCATCCATCCAAAAGAAACATTGGAAAACAACAATGACCATAACCATCAGGCAAAGGGATGTTCTTGAATTCTTCAATCTGTACATTGAAAGCAATAATTCTGTAAGGACGGTTGTCAACATCGACTGCAACTAATACCCAATGGATGGCTCCATTCAATGTTATCCCAGCTGCCTGCCTAACAGCAAATGCAAAATCGATACAAGGCCCAATGCGTCAGACATTAGTTCTTAAAGAGAAGACTTTCATCTCAGCTTTTAAATCATAATGAGAACTACCAAATACGCCCCATATCAGTTTATAGTCATCGGTGCATGGATCATAAACAAACCCCGTGAATAACGTCGCGAAAATAACCCACTAGACTAAAGCAGGGCAATTGTCGACATTGTCTTGTCAAAGGGTTCCATAGCAAGTGGTGCACGAATCTTTCTCTTCTTTCTCTTCTGTAAGCCTCTGTCCATAATAATCCATCGCAACTATGTTCACTGCATCCTGCCCATTGAGAGGGAAAACAAAAGGATGTTTGTCCTGCGGAGGTAACCAAAGCCCTGCAGAGGTAACCAAAGCCTACGTCGTGATTCCCCGTGGCAGAGGCAACCATTGTTTTTTTTTTTTTTTATACTAGAAGAGTATCCCAGTCGACTACCGGACTAATCTCTCCCCGTGGCTTGATGCGTCACCCTTGTGAGGTGGAACCACTACCAATAGCACAATTTCCATACACCCGCTTCTACCAGGACTCGAAAGCTGGACCTCGGAGTTTAAGGGGAATGCAATACGCTTTACCACTGCAACCAATACTAATTGGTAGAGGCAGCCATTGTTGTCTTGTCAGGGGGTTCCATAACAAGTGGTGGTGCACGATTATTTCTCTTGATCTGGACATATCGAGAGCCTCTGTCCATAACAATCCATCGCATGACCCTGCTATGTTCATTAGAGCCTGCCCATTGAGAGGGAGAATGGAAGGATGTTTGTCCTGTGGAGGTAACCAAAGCCTACGTGATTCCCTGTGGAAGAGGCAGCCATTGTTGATGATGTTATTGAATAGAGATCCATCTTCTATATATTGGACACGCCAAGGATCATGCTTTGCATCCATTGTTTCGAGGATGACGTAT
This sequence comes from Turnera subulata, assembly GCA_028386065.3. Taxonomy (NCBI): domain Eukaryota; kingdom Viridiplantae; phylum Streptophyta; class Magnoliopsida; order Malpighiales; family Passifloraceae; genus Turnera; species Turnera subulata. Next base: position 30,895 of record JAKUCV010003680.1, read on the forward strand.
TTGGGGTAGTTATGATTAGAGAGGACGTGGTTGAAGTTGCGTTTGATGAATCTGGCAGTAGAGATTAGATCACACCATTGTTTGGACACAAGCTTGAATTGTACAATCTTGGTAGGGATTCTACATAGAATCTCCTCAACCACATCCAGGGGTAGCTCCTGCCTCCCTTCCATCATTCTTCGACAATACTACTTAATGTCGATCCGCCTTTGTGTTGTTATTGTTAGCGTGATCACAGCGTCAGCCAATAAACTATAAGGTTATCAATGTGTATGGTATTAGAGTTACTATTTCGCCCTTAATTCTAAAACGAAATCAATATATATGTGTTAGCGGTGTAAATTTTCTTGGGCCTTTTTACTTGGGCTATCACTGAGAATTTATTGAGCTGGGTTGGGCTAGCACTTCAAAGGTGTGGCTCAGGCCTAACTTTCTTTTCATTCGCTCCCTGTTGCGTGAGGAATTCTTCAATGTTTTCTTTTATGGAGTTCGTGCAATTTCTATAAAGTCATACTTGAAAGAAAATGTTTTGATCTTATTGCTCCTCCTCATCAACTGATGCCTCTACATTATGCCCTGAATTGGTACACCACTAAGGCAGTGCTACTCTGCTATAATGATGAACTAGTCACCACTCCCTGTTACACACGGATTTGGATGGAAAAATTCATAATCTAAAAAACATAAAGCAAGAAACTAGAAATAAACAAATAAAAAAGACATGGAATTTGAATCAATTGCGATGCATTAACTGAAAAAATATGTGAAAAAAAAAACACAAAATGTCAAACTTCAATTGCCAAACAATTAAACATTTGATTGTTAATTTTTTCTTTTTCCTTAGAGAATGAAAATAAGTTAAAAAAATATAATCAATAGTTAGTAATAATAATAGAAATAGAGAAGGAGATAAGCTAAAAGAACAACAAAGTTAGAAATTTGGGCTTTTATTAGGGAAGAAAAAGTCTCCATGTACAATCCTTCATCTCTTCTTTTCTTTACCTTCTTTTTTTTTGTGTTCTTTTAACAAAAACTTTGTATTTTAATTATATGGACAACATCCATATATATACCAAAATTACCAGGACTCTTCATTTACCATATACATTTTTATTCAATTCAAACAATAAATAAATAATGAAGTTTCATAATTACAAAAGATTTTTCATCTATTCAAGGGTAAATGTATTTATATTTGATGTTTCATTGAGTCATAATTTTGCCATACATCCTTATTATTTTATAATTTAATGTGTAAGGCTTTTCATCTTTTTATATGTAAATTCATCTAATTCAATGTATGAAATATTAAGTTTTTAATTATATCGAGGCTTAACTTTTCTCATGCCATACATGCTTAGTTATTTTTAGACCTTACCTTTCCTTTCACATGTATCAATGAATCAACTAATTTTTAAAAGAGATTAAAACTCTTTAATGGTATATACCTTTTACTATTCACAAACAATCAATTTAAAATTGAGTTTAGAATGTAAAAGTTTTATAAAATTAAATACATGACTTGTCAATTAAGGATGTAGGAACATTTAAATAGTATATTTTTTTAGAATAACAATTAAATAATATATTAATCGTTTTATTTTTTTTCAAAAAGACATGTGGATAATTTGCCACCTAGCACTACGAATAGAATTTTTCGTATAATGAGACACGTGTCAACACTAGAGTGAGGACTTAGATTTAAGAAATATCTACCGTTTTCCTTGCAAGTGATGATATACTGCCGGGACAATGCTAGCTTGTCGTTGTCCTGATCTGCTAACATATATAGTGCTTCTTCATTCTGTGAAACTTGAATACTTGAAGCAGCATAAGATTAATATTAATTTGTCAAGGAAAATCTTAATTACCACCCTTTTACCAAAATATAATATTGGCACTCAGTATTCTCCGTAAATCTTCTTTTTCTTAATTAGAGGCTGAAACGTATTCTGGTAATTCATTAATTAGGTCAAAGAACTAATTTGGAGGATGTATCTGGATTTAGATTTTGGTACCATATACTCACTTTTACCATATAGGTACGAACCTGCACTTATAAATTAAAGAAGAGAAATGAAGACGTTTCACAATTTCTAGACAGACACTGTCACACTGCTGAATGGTATGCCACAAGATCTAGCAAGTGTTTGTGCTTAAACTCCACAGAATCTTCATATCTTACATAAACAAACTCGCTTAGATTTATAAACCCTGGTTTTCATTTTGTATGTTTCATATTGTATATCCTAAGCCCCCCAAAAAAAAATGTTTTGCTTTCTACCACAAGATCAGAAGCTGTCAAGCCCCAAGGCCACATGGAAACACCTCATATCCGCCTTCCAAAAAAAAGCTGAAGCACTTCACCAAACAAAAACCCACTAAAAATTTCTGTGACGATGCAGAAATCAAACCCAAGAATTCTAACCACTCGCAGGACTATTATATAGATGATGACGAAGAAGACCATGGATTGTTGATCGTGTGGAACGAGGATAGTTCCGTAAGGCTGCGACTGCGTGGAGTAGATGCATGTGCAGAAGTGTTCATCAGAAGAATGAGGTTAAGATGGAGCCTTGAAAATCAGAGTGATCATATGGAGTGGAGGTTGTGTTTATGAATGATATCAACACTTTACTTGATTTGCATGGCCAATGTGGTTGCTAGCTAGGCAGATAACTAGATCATAGTAGCAAGCATAACTAAAAAAAGGTTTTTCTTGTCAGGATTAATTAGTTTAATTTTTCATGTGACGGATACTACATGGTTAATTCAATTGTAGCTGAGTATATAATTTTTGTGTGATGCAATTATATTGAATCGTACAAGCAACAATAAAAACTGCGGCCTTATAGATCTTCCAGAGCTCTATCTTATCATAATTTAAACGGTGAAATGTTTACTTACATAACGTCGGCCTTTGGTTGAGCTTGGGAAATATGTTTATCCCCACAAATGTTGTTACTATTCATCAGAGGCAACATTAGTCCCTGATGAGTTGTTTCTACTTTGAGTTCTCTATTGTAGCCTAACTTCTGGTATAAAACAAAACATGATATGTGAATGCAGAGATGGACGGGTCACATTAATTTCTTCTGATTAAACACCTGGAGGTTGCAAAATACAGTCTAGTCTGCCCTTAATATTACGTTGGAGACTTGGAAAACTCGGTGAGGAACAGAATTGTGTTCTACCATCCTCAGCAAGAAGATTCTGGTTTATGGAGTACTGATGTGCCCAGCAAGTAACTCCTACAGTTCCATTGGAGGGTGCGGGATTATTATCATCTTATAGGAGGTTTTGTAGGACTAAATATATGTACTGAAAAGCATTGTATAAGCAGAGCTATGTAATTAAAGGTTTTGAGTCAAGAAAAAAAAATTAGTGATCGAATGGAGTGATGCTTTAGGTAAATATAACAACTTTTGGGCAAGATCCAACAACTACTGCAGTCTCCAGCAGAAGTTGCACTAATGGAATGGAAAAAGTACCTTAAGGTGATATCAGTTTCGATCTGTCTACTATAATATTTCCCAGCTGGATTCAATGAACCTGAAACATTATTCCTGTTCACTACGCTTATTCTCTAGATGAAACTGGCCAGTAACTAGTGAAGTTTCAGAATTTTCTCAGTCCATGATTGATGCTATAAGACACAAAATGTTGTGTCGGGGCCATGAGTTTGCGATTTGGCCACCGGCAAAAAACAATTATAAACAGTACTGAAATTTAAGCAATTCGGCTTCTAGCATCAATCATTAACTGCTAATTGTTACTAATTTGGATCAACGTGAAAAAAAAGTATATTTTTCATGAAGAAACAATTTATGAAGAAGTTTCTCAAATATAGTTTATTTTTCACAAAAGAAAAAAAGTACTAACTGCAATAACTGTTAGTTTCACCATGGAAGTTGACAATATTTCTTACCCAATTTGTTATGGTTCAATAGTGCTGAAGTGCTTTTAGTTAGGTTTGAGAAGGATACCACCAGCTGATCGATTGCATCCACTTCTAAATATATATTACTGACTGTAGATAGTTTGCAGCAGAAGTAAAACATAGAACAAATAAGCGGAATGAAATATTTACAGCCAGCCAAAAGTGAAACTTGCTGAAAAGATGTGGAATATCACAGGAGAGTTTCCATAGCTTTTGGGAGGGCTAGAAGATCTTCTGCAGTAGCTGCATTTTGGGTTCCAACAGGACATGAAAAAATGCAGAGGAATTATCCTTTCTGAGTCTCATAGAACACCCTTAATACTGGGGGAGAGGTTTTGGGTGATGAAAAGGAGACCAGATTTGAAGGATCTGGATTCTCAGTAAAAGGTCATTGCAAGAGTACAGGAAGTCTTCAAACCGTAGGAGAGTAGTATATCCTCGGCCACAAATGCTTCTGAGTTGTGGTAGATCGTCTAGTCTTAACATCCTCAGTCTGGGGAGACTGAATTCACAATCGACATTGTTGTAGTTTTCTTCATCTGTGTTGTCTACAAATGTGAAATGATCAACTAACTAATGTTCTACAAATGGGATATGGACAGAACATAGTGGGGTTTATCCATGTTGTATACAAAGCATAAAAAAGGAGGTGTGGAAACAGGAGTGAAGGCAGGAGGATTTTCTCACCAAATTAAAATCTTATTCTTGCTCTAACACACAGAAAGAGACACCAATACTTGCTCCATCAGAAGGTGAGACAAGGCCATGGGTACTGCAAATCAATGTCCAAACTCCAAAGCTATTCAAAAGAATACCACACCAACCACCCTGCATGACTGATCATGCCAACACGTCAAACGAAACCAAATATGGCTACTGGGAGACTCGATATGTGCCAAATTAAGAGAACTGCAACCAATAAGAAAACTTTACATTCTAATTTTAACGACATAAACATATGAAAAGAGTCAAAACTTTTAACAAATAACATTTTCATTAAAATTTATAATTATATCTTTTGTTTAACTTTTTTGCATCTAAATGTAGTTTGAAGTAAGAAAGAATAGGAAGTTAGCATAAAAGAAAAAGAATAAAAAGTAAAATGCCAACATAATTATTAGTATTTGCTTAAAATTTATTTTTGTAATTGATTAAAAAAATTAAATATTGTAGTAGTAGATTATATTCGTAAAATACAATATTTGATGAACTAGTTACATTGACAAATGTCGCCCAAAATTTTTTACATACCCAAGTGCAAGAAAAAGTAAAAGAGAGAAGGAAAATTTGAATTTCAATAATCACACCTTAATTTTTTTTAACAAAAAAAAGAATGTACATGAACTCAATCATCATTAAGTTCTTGTAGCAAATTAATTAGTAGTATGGATCACGCAGTCACTAAGTTGCATACAAAACACTTTACTCAATAATGATGATGGGCAACCTATCTGATACATTTTGCCAAATATTGGAATAGTACTAATGCATTTATTTCATTTGAGCACATATCAAATTAAAAAAAAGCTGATATCTATCGTTTCTAGATACTGCATCCTTTAATTATGGACAACACAATCAAAATCAAAACCGGTGCATTGACGCTGTTTAATAATCACACCTATTTTTTTAAAAAATATTGTAATAATTGTAATACTGTTACGTTAACTGTCACACCTTCTCTTTTTCATTTTACCCCAAAAACGTCCCACGGCTCGCAGAATTCTCCATTTAGACAATCTAAGACCTGTGGTAGGACTTGGAGTGGAAGGGTTGGAGGCCTGACACATATGAGGCACCTTCATTTGGACTTGGAGGGGAAGGGTTGGACTCGGAGGTCTGTCCCATCATATGTGCTGAAACAAAAACAAAAATGCCAAAGCACAAGGTCCAACGAAAAGAGACAAATCTCCCGTGAAGCGTGGGACATCTAGAGTTCTGCCGAATAATTTTTGGTTCGGATTGAAACCACAGCCAATGTGGAAGAAAGAAAATAGAGACTCATGATCCAAATACAAGCTTCAAGCCGTGTGCTGCTTGAAGGTAAACAACACTACGACAGGGACCCCAAAGGCCCCTAAAGCAATGGACTTGGTCGCCTCTACACCAGCATATTCATTTGGCATTTGCTTTCTCCGATTCCTCTAGCAGCTCTTTCATAAGAGTGTCTTTTAATTGGGTCTACACACTGTCCTCGACCTCAAGCTTTAGCTCCTGTTTTAGCTCATCTTTCAGGACCACCTATGGGACATTTAGGTCCTCTTTCAGATCCAACCTTAGAACTTCTCGTAATTCCAGCTTTAGGATTTCTCGTAATTCCACCCTTAACTATTCTTGCACCTGCAACTTAAACAGTCCTCCCAACGCCTCCTTTAATTGGCTTCCCACCTCAGCTTTCAACACTATTTCTAAGTCGGCCTTCAATCATGTGCGCAAATCAGTCTTAAAATGTCCTTCCAACCCCTCCTTGAACTGGCTTCCCACCTCAGTTTCCACCTCTCTTCCCAAATTGGCCTCCAACTTTATTCCCAAATCAGCCATCAATCTTTTGCAAAAATCACCCGTCAATGCTTTGCCAAAATCAAGCTTCAATGCATCAAATAAAATTTCCTTGAACACAGGCGACATCAAAATCTCCATCAGATGTCACAGTCTGTTTCATCCCGTTGGGTTGGTTTCTTTACCAAATCCCAAATAAGTAAACGATGGAAATAGGATTTACTCGGGTATTCGATTCTATAACCCAACTGGGAAGTATAATGTATTCCGCAGAGTACAAATCCTGATATGTATTGTTAATGCCAAATTTTGCACCCTTCAATATTGGGTTGAGAATGAAATATGGACTAATGAGGACATGCCCATACACACTCACACACACATCTATGCACCTTTAATTTATCTTACTTTTCATGTCATCTATTATATATATATATATATATATATATATATTTTTTGGTAAACTGATGAGCATAGCATTACTTAAGTGGGAAACATGAATGAGGAACATGCATCCTCTTGCAATAGGTGTCTACACCCCAGCGGGAGATTTGCTAAAAGCTGATAATCGAAAGAAGATTGCAGACCAATCTTCGCTAACAAATCAGCGACTAAATTACATTCTCTAAAATTAAACTGGAAAGAGCAAGACTGAAAAGTAACAGATAAAGAAAACACCTCATCCATGAAAGGATGAGATCGTAACAGGCTTGGAACAACACCATTAAGGACCTCGATTAATTCCTTACAATCCGATTCAATAATGACATGTTGCACCCCAATCGAGCCAGCCAGCCGCAAGCCGAAAATAATCGCCTGCAATTCAACCAGGACAACAGAACATGGCGGAATACGAAAGCCAAATCCACCCCGCCATGCACCATTATGATCACGCGCTGCACCCCCCACAGCACAACTACCATCAATACCACTAACCGCCACATCCACATTAACCTTCAAAGTATGTAAAGGTGGAGGACTCCAACAAAAGGAAGACAATACTGGGGAGGTCTCCCCCCGCTTCCCTTCAGTTTGATTTAAACAGATAGCCCTTGAGTACTTTAAACAATGCATCGCAGTCAATTTTGGAGGGCGCACGACATGTTGGAAAATGAAATCATTACGCCCCTTCCATAAAATCCACACAGTCATGCCGAATAGGAGGCTCGGACTCAAAGAACTGGCAAAACCAAAATGACCCTGCAATCCTTCCTGGAGCCACTGATTGAGATAGGAAGCACGAAAACTGGATCCCAACGGATTCACCAAAAGGCGTCGCTATACCTCCATGGAGTAAGGGCAGTCTCTTAACAAATGCATAGTCGTCTCTGGTTCACTCCGGCACCAAGGGCAAAGAGCATCCCGACTCATATGTCGCTGAACACGACGAAAATTAGTCAATATAGCATCATGACCTACTTGCCACAAGAAAGTCTTAGCACGAGGTAACCCCTGCCAACGCCAGATCATACGCCAGAGCCCTTTTTGATCCGATTCTAGTATACTCGGGGATAGGGAGGCGTAGACATTACGCACAGTACACTCCCCCGAGGCTGTCCCCTCCCACTATACAGAATCTTGCTCCCCTGGATATAAAAGAGGTTCAAATTCCTGAAAGTAAGGAATCATAGACTGTGGAATTATCTCCAAAAGAAGAGGCCAATCCCAGTGTCGGGAAGAAAGCATAAAATAAGCCAATCGCAACTCACTAAGCTCATATGGAATCGTCAATCCCGGAATATCCTCCAGTTTGCCTATACCAGGTAGCCAGTGATCCTTCCAGAATTTAACCGACTTCCCATCTCCAAAAATCCACGAAATACCAGCTAACACTGTGGGCCAAGCCTCGCATATACCCCGCCATACATGTGAGGCTTGAGTCCGTGGTTTGACCTGTGGGATAATGGTATCCCCCGTCCAATACTTAGCCCTCAACAACTTAACCCACAAAAGGTCTAGTTTCGTAATCAAAGACCAAGCAAGTTTTGTTAAGAAAGCTTCATTTGCTTGTCTCATTTTACGAAGTCCTAACCCCCCATCTTTTTTTGACCTGCATACAACATCCCAAGACACCAAGGAGGGCTTCCTCTCCGGACCAGATGCCCCCCAAATAAACTTCCTAGTCGCCTTATCCACCTGATCACAAATCCCCTTAGGGAGAGGGACAACATGCATGGAATAGTAAGGGATAGATTAGATGGAAGATTGTGCCAACACAAGCCGACCAGCAAAAGACGAGCTCGTCACTTGCCATCCAGCCAATTTCTGCTCCACCTTTTGAGTAATATGCCGAAATGTGGAGGATGTAATCCTACCATGCACCAACGGAAATCCCAAGTACCTCCCAAGATCATCAGTAGCACCTATACCAAGTTTATCTACTAATCCTTGGGCCAAATTATCTGAGACATTCTTGGAAAAGAAAACCTTCGATTTGGCCTTATTGATTTTCTGACCGGAGCTGGCACAAAATATCTCCAGGCAGTTTAAAATTACAATGGCTTGCTCCATATTCGCTTCAGCAAAAAGCACTAGATCATCTGCAAGAAACATATGGGAGATGGGGGTGCTGAGTTATTCACAACAACAGGCCGCCAGGCTCCAGAAGACACTAAGTCACAAATCAGCTGTGATAGACCTTCAATACATAGAACAAAAAGATATGGGGAAATTGGATCTCCCTGGCGAACACCACGAGAGGGACAAAACTTCTCTGTCATCTCCCCATTCCATAAAACCTGAAACTGACTAGTAGAAAGACATGACATCAGGGTCTTGACATATTGAGACGGCAGGCCAATATCATGCAAAGTATCCTCTATAAAGTCCCAACTCAGCCTGTCATAAGCCTTCTCCAAGTCCAGTTTAATGGCCATAAAACCATGAGGTCCTCGTTTAATCCTCATTGAGTGGATAAGCTCCTGAACCACAACAACATTATCATGTATTTGCCTTCCAGGAACAAAACTTGCTTGGAAAGGATGAATCAATGATGCCAATAAAGGTTTCAGCCGATTAACGAGAACCTTAGTCAATAACTTATACGGTACAGTACATAAACTGATAGGCCTAGACTGAGTAATCTCCTCCGGACACTCCACCTTAGGGATAAGAGAGAGCAAAGTCCGATTAATCTCCGAAGGTACAATACCCGAAGAGAAGGCCTGCTGTATAAAAGAGCATACAGACTCCCCAACAATTGCCCAATAGCGTTGAAAAAACACCGCATGTAGGCCATCCACACCAGGTGCTTTATGTGGAGACATTTGTTTTAAAGCTGTATGAATTTCTTCTCCCGAAATTGGATTGGCAAGACACTGAATCCTTGCCGACTCCATCACAGGAAACTTCCCTCTTAAAGCCAAAGGCACAAAAACCTCATCCTTGCGACTAAATAAAGTGCGAAAATGGGAGGCTGCATGTGTAAGTAAAGCAACTGGATCATCCACCCAACGATCATCAATTCGCAGACTAAGAATACGGTTCCTATGTCTGCGAATGATAGTCGATGTATGAAAGTATTTAGTATTCTTATCACCATTCTGTATCCATGTGCTTCGTGACTTTTGAAACCATAGCAACTCTTCCTGGGCTAACACAGACTCAAATTCCAAAATAAGATCCTTCTCCAATTAAAAGAGAAACGGACCAGCCCTCCCAGATTCTTTGGCTCTTTGAATGCCACCAATACGAGCCAGCAACACTTTCTTCTTATGAAAAATATTACCAAACACCTCCTTATTCCATTTCATCAATGTCTCTTGGAGCTTTGTCGTAGCAGCAGGTAGTGGCAACTCACCACACCAAGCTGAGAGGACAACCTGCTGGAAGCGATGATCAAGCATCCAAGCCGCTTGGAATCTGAAAGGCTTTGTATTTAGCACCACTCGCGGCCTGCACAATTGAACAAGAAGCGGGGAGTGATCTGATTTCGTCCGTGGGAGATGCTGGATAACTGCCTCTGGAAATCTCGTGCGCCACTGTTGGTTAGCCAGCCCCCTGTCCAATCTTTCCAAAACCAATTCCCTAGAAGCGCCAACTCGTCTCTCCCATGTAAATTTAGGTCCCAGAAAACCTATATCCATCAACTGACAATCATCAATCCAATCTATAAATCGCTGACACATAGTCATAGACACCGGCAAACCCCTTTGCTTTTCAGACTGATCAGTATATGTATTGAAATCACCAATTAAAAACCAAGGTCCGGTAATCAAGCTAGCAATAGCGCGAGTAACTTCCCAAAACTCCTGGCGCAAAGATGGGGATGGATTCGCATATACCGCAGTGAGGAACCACGGCTCTTGAGTTCCAAACTAAACTCTCACATGAAGAAATTGCACATGGCGCTGAACAACAAACACCCTAACATCGGCCCACCTCCAGCAGATCCAGATACCTCCGGAGCAGGCCTGAACTTCTTCAACTTCGACCCTATCAAAACCACAGCCACGGATCACATCTGCTGCAACTGAGAATAGAACTTTAGTCTCAAGAAGAATAACAATAAGTGGTCTGTGGGCAAACACCAAATCCCGAAAAGCTCTTCGAAAACGCTCTCCTCCAGCCCCCTGACAATTCCATGCTAATACTTTGTGGTTATTATCCGTAAAATAAATAGATAAGGAAAAGGGAACCATAAGAAACATGTAGAGAATCAGAGGACGGTTTGTGTGATTGAATCACACATAACCTGATCACCATTTGCATCCATAGTTGGCGGTTCAATCACATCCACACCGGAACTACCTGCTGTTACCACAGACTCTCGTTCCTTCGGAATAGGCAATACATCCTGCTGAGCTGGCACAGAATCACTATGTCCTTTGCCCAGAATATCAAAAGTGACCTGCATTGGAGAGGACGAATCCGTGGGTACCGTAGGAGTTTTTCCACCAACGTCGCCACCTGCGCCACCTGCTGCGAGGCGGGCGACTGTGTGGTGGGTTGCAAAGTAATAGGAATAGGTACCTCCTTAGCTAGAACACCAGCCCAGATAGTATCCACTTTTAGTCCCTGCACTCCCTCCTTGACCATTGATTTTCTTGTCCTAGCTTGCCTCTTTGGCTTTTCCAAAGCCGCCTGAACAATAGCATCACCTGTTAAGTTATAACCCGACACTCCCCGTGGTCTCTTAGAAGATAGACCTTCTCCTTCCTCCACTTGCATTGATATACCATTAGTAAAAATCCCTGTAGTCGACACTCTTCCTATACTTTTCACCCTTAGAAACAGTTGGCTTAGATTTACTTGAAGATGCAACCATAGAACCAAGAGGATTAGTACTAACTATTGGGGTACCTTTCTGTTTGCCAGGCACAGGGATATGGACCTCCTCCTCCTCAACCACCGGAGTAGCCAAAGCATCAAATCGAGAGCCAGTTTGCTTGCCTTTAGAGGCATCCTGTCATGCATCAGCTGGTCCTGGTGCAACTTTCTTCCGAGGCTGACGGGTCTTTGGGGGCACTAGTATCCACTCCCCATACTTGGGTTTCGGCGTGACAACAGCATCTACAGAAATCCGCTTATCTTTCACGGTAACACCAGTTGCAACCTAAACTGGCACATCAGAACTCACCAGGAGCAGAGGGGGACCCCGACGCATCAGCTTTATAGTTAACCATTAAGTGCCCAGCTCGCCCACAACTAAAACATACCTGAGGTAAACTCTCATATACTATGGGATACCAAACCCCATCCACACAAGCTTCAGTCTCTAATGGCTTTGAGATATCCAGCTCAACTGCAACCTTCGCAAAACGACCCCTTTCAGTACGTTGAGTAGAATAGTCTATTCTAACCATACGACCAATGCGATTACACACTTCCTTTAGGATCGCCAACTGATACAATTCAGTGGATAAACCAGGAACCCGAACCCATGCAACCACAGATGTTACCTTATGCGAAGCTAGCGCGAAATTAGGCTGCCATGGCTCAACAGTAAGATAACGATCTAGGATTACCCACGGCCCGCCAGTTATCACATGCAGATAATCATAAGTGTTAGCTAATTTCACTAGGTAATAGTTATGGTCCAAATCAATAACTCTAAACTCTCCACGGAAACGCCATAACCGTTGTAGACGATTACACAACATCCGATATCCCAAAGTATGGCCCCATAGTTTGACGATAACAGTATCTTCCCACTGTTTATGGATTCGAGCTCTGAAACGGTCAGACAAACGAATCACAGGGCCACGTTCAGTCATCTCAGAAACAACGTCACCAATCTGGGCTTCAAGCTCCGTGTCTATCTCCAACGCAGCAGACATCGGATCATGAGCCACAGCCTCACGAAATGATTTTGGGGAGTTCCCACCGGTAGGGACAGAGGTACCCTCCGTTACCGGATTGACATTAGGATGAGGGGGGGAGGGGCGTCCACCGTGGTAGGCTCGCCCCCGCCGTCAGGCGGCGTACTCATACACAAGAAACCCTAGTGTTTTGACGTGCGAAAACTTCGGAGCCAAGAAAAGGGGTGGGTTACTTTTTTAAATTAAGATTGTTTTGCGTGACATCTATTATATATATTTAAAGCTGTATCCCTCACCAGGTTTTGACACATAAGATTTTTTGGGTCTTGCTTTATTGCCATATGGAGACTTTAGGGTCTTCTTTTATTGCCATGTGGAGTGTTGTACGTGTAGTTTGATTGGCCATAATGACAAACATATTTATCATATAATAACCTATTGATTTTGTACCAATTTTCTTTTAAAAAAATTAAATTATCAGATTTATAGTTAATCCCAACAACGTGAAAAAACCAACCAAAATCATCACTTTTAAAAGATACACTCCCAATTACACTCCCAATTCTTTACAGTTCTTTTTTTTTTTTAAGTTTCTGTGTCTCATACAGTTTCTTTTGAAAAACAAAGAAGAGAAATCCAGACGTCAGTACAATGAAATCCGGATACAGTTCCTGTGTTTTACAGTTTCTTTACAATTCTATTTTGTTTTTAAAGTTTGTGTGTCTCATACAGTTTCTTTTGAGAAACAAAAAAGTGAAAACACACAAAGAAAAACCAGATGTCAGTACAATGAAATCCGGATACAGTTTCTGTGTTTAATAGTTTCTTTTCAGTTTCTTTTCAATTCTATTTTGATTTTTAAGTATCTATGTTTGAGAAAATTTTATTTACATTTTTATATTTTTTGTTTGTATTGTATTTGTTTTTTACCCTCATTTATAATATATATATTTTCCCTTCCATTGCATTAGTTTTCTTTACCAGTATTTTATTTTACTTTCCAGTTTTTTGGCATTATGTTGGCTTTTTTTGAATTTCCTTGAATTTAATATTTTTTTCTATTTTATTTTACAATGTATTAGTTTTTTAAAATTTTCCAGTATTCTATATTATTTTTCAATTTTTTAGCAATGTGTTAATTTTTTTTAATTTTTTTGAATTAAATATTATTTTCCTGTGTTAGTTTTCTGTTTTTCACTTTCTTTTTTTTTTTTACTTTCTTTCTTTCAGTATGAATGTTAGTAAGTATTAATATTTTTTAGAATTTATATAAAAGAAAACACTTTTTAGTATTAACACTTTTTTGTGTTAAACTTTAATTGTATGTTTAAATTTGTATAATGTATTATTTTTTTCTGGAGAATGAATATTCATACATTGGATGAATTAACCCCGAAAAGGATTCATGAACAATTCAAGTTAGGGTTTCAAGGATGTGGGAGTCCTTGAATACCAAATTCCAAAATTTTTTTATCAGTTTAGATTTGGTTCTAATTGATTCAGAGGTATGCTTATTTCTTTTTCTTTTTCCCATTATTATTTATTTTTTTCTAAAATTACTGACAAACACAATCAAGGCAATATTATTTTCCGTTGGATTTTTTTTAATTTTCTCTTATTTTTATATTATTTCTTTTTCATTGTATTAGTTTTTAAAAATTTTCCAATTTTATTTATATTTTTATATTTTTTGTTTGTATTGTATTTTTTTCCTCATTTATAATATATTTTATTTCCCTTCCACTGCATTAGTTTTTTTACAGTTCTATATAATATTTTCCAGTTTTTTGGTATTATGTTGGTTTTTTTAATTACCTGAATTAATTTTTTTTCTATTTTCTTTCACATTGCATTAGTTTATTTTTTGTAAATTTTTTTGAATTAAATATTATTTTCTAATTTTTTATACATTGTGTTAGTTTTTTTCCTTAATATTATATTATATTTCTATTTTTTAAAATTATTTTTATTTTTTTAATTTTGCTGAATATTATCAAAAAAATTCACGATAATATTACTTTTTGTTGTATTTTTTTCAGATTAATATAATATTTTCTCTCTTTTTTTCATTTCATTGGTTTTGTGTTTCAAAATTTTCAGAATTGTTTATTACTTTCATGTTTTAATTTTTTTGGCATTGTGTTTGTTTTTTTAATTTTCCTGATTTATTCATTATTTTTTTGCTTTAATTTTTTTTGCATTTTTTTTCAGATTTATAATATTTTTTTCCTTCCTTTGTGATAGTTTTCTAATTTTTCTAGAATATATGACATTTTATTTGGTATTAAAAATTAAATATTAAGTAGTGTAATTATTAAAATAAAAAAATGTTATATGCCACTTAAATTTTCAGCAATTAAAAGAATTTAAAATTAATTATTTTATATTATTTTTTGTTTTTTTTGCATTGTTTGTGTTTTTTTAGTTTCCCTATTTCATTAATTATTTTCATGTTTTTTAAGGGAATTTTGTTAGTTTTCTTAATTTTTTAGAATTATGTACAATTTACTTTTTTTGCATTGTGTTTGTTTTTTAAAATTTTTCTAATTTACTGATATTTATATTTTTTATAATGTTTTTCTTTTTTTCTTTTTTTTTCATTGTATTGTATTTACAGGGTTCAATGATGCATGTTGTAATAAAGAAAATCTTTATGCCATATTTTCGGGCCAAATTGCATGAGAGATTGGTTTACAAAATCTCAAATTTCAAGGTGGTCAAAGAAAGCAAACCGACCTATAAAGCATTAATATAAACTTTAATTTTTTGGGTCAACAAAAATAGAACAAGTAGAAGGGGAAATAACAAGCTCGTGGAATCCACGGATATTGTACTAGTTTACTTTTATCTCTCGTTACCTTTATCTCTTTACTTTTATCTCTCGCCACCCCCGTAACTCTTTACTTTTATGTCATTTACTTTCATCTCTTGTTATCCTCAAACTCCTTTAATTTCATCTCTCGCACCCTTAAAACTCCTTTAATTTTATCTCTCGTTTTCTTGAACTCTTTTAAATTTATCTCTCGTTCCCCTTATCTTCTCCTAACTCTTATCCTTCACCCGCTGGCTACTTTGTGTTCTGTTGAATTGCTTCCCCTCTCTCATTGTAATCGTTGCCTACGATTGAAACTATAAGACTGCAGGAGCTTAGTATAGGGAATCTGTAGTCTGAGGCCTCTTGGGCTGTATTTATCTCTTGTAATCCCAATATCATTAATAAAATCAAGGCCTAAAGGCCTGTTTCTAATTTTTCTTGTGCAAAGTCCAACCAGAGACGTGCAACACCGTCTGCCCAAAACGACTCAGTTTTGGATTTGGCAAATAGCTTGTTGTTTGTCCTGTTTCCTAAAATCCCTTTGGGGACAACATGTATATAATTGGTTCCTGCAGTTTTCCGCAGATTACTGGAGGAATTAATTAGGAAGTTGAATCTAATCCTGATTGCATCATTTTAAGTCAAGAAAAAAAGATTTCTTGTAAATTTTTCGTTCCCATAAAACCTCTTCCAGGTTTCAGAGAAAGAGGCCCAGATTAGATAGATTGTGAAGGAAGGAATTTGTGCCTCGCTATCATCTAACTACTTATGTCACAGTCAACCTTCCACTGAAGCCAGCAAATTCTGAGACTATATCAGGTTTCAAACAGATACCCCATTTGCTTACGGCATTCAATTGTTGCAATTGATGAGGAAGCTGCAAGTTATTAACTTGAGCAATCAAGTGATGAGTGGTATTCATTTCTTGTAATGTTTTTTGCTGTGTTTTTTGGTGGGATGAATTCAAGTGGAAATAAATAAATTTGACCATGGGCTATACTTGGAGCTCAAGCTCATGAGTGGAACCATATACTTCATAAATTCCATGTCTTTGAATTGGCAAATCCAACTAGACATACCAGATATCATTCACAAACGTGGAAAACCATTGACCCTTCCTGATCTTATTATGCTCTCCCTATCCACCCAACTAAAGCGCATTGCGTCCATCGTATAATGCGAATTTTGGTACACTCAGGTTTCTTTGCTAGAAAAAGAATCAGCCTGCACAGTGACCAAGAAGACAAAGAAGAAGGATATGTCCTCATAGATGCCTCTCAGTGTTGAATAGTAGTGTGAATAGTGGTGTGATTTTGTATCCCGCATCACTTAGGAAGTGGAAGTGAGGGGTTGGAAAAGACTATAAATAAAGCCCCTCACCTCTCTTTAGAATTATCCCAAAATTAGAGTACATTTTATCCTAACAATTGTACTAAATACTCTTCTCCTAGTAAAAAGTGTATGCCCTTTTCTATGGTGCTCCGGAGACATAGGCAAAGCCG
The DNA here is from genome assembly GCA_028386065.3 of Turnera subulata. Classification (NCBI taxonomy): domain Eukaryota; kingdom Viridiplantae; phylum Streptophyta; class Magnoliopsida; order Malpighiales; family Passifloraceae; genus Turnera; species Turnera subulata. Next base: position 47,911 of record JAKUCV010003680.1, read on the forward strand.
CCTTATCTTTTTCTTGGCTGGCAAAGCCGCCTTGTTTAAGTTGTTGGTCGGCTAAGCCGCCTTTGTCGGATATAGGTTGTGAATTAAAATACTGGATTTTAAGTGCACCATTGTTCCTCCAGTCTTTCCTGGGGATTTATCTTGGAATGATAATTCTGTCTAAGGAGATAGACTAGGCCATCTTTCCTGGGAATTATCGAATCAGTTCAATTTACTAGTTGTTTGTTGTTGTGGGGAAATTACCCGAGCTTCCCCAACACTCACCTCCTTACTAAGGACAACCCTTTCAGTTTAACCCCATACTTACAGGCCATGCTTCATATCAGCTCCATGTTCAAAAGTGACTCATCAACTGCAATTTATGAGTTTGCTGCCCACGACCTTTAAGTTTAACACATTCTTCAATGAAGGTATAATGCATGCTGTTTCTTCCGGATTGAAAATGATCAAGTTAAGTGCCTTCACATGTTCATGTTCTATCTCGGTATCTCCTGTCAATCTTCAACAACTTAGATATGATTGATGTTGCCATGTTTGGGGGTTAAGTGTGCTGAATATATTACGCATCTGGATAAATGCAATCCAAGAATGAGCAGCTATATGCAAAGTGTCTACCTCCTAAACCAATTACAGTTAGCTTCTTTTGGAGAACAATACTAACTATAATAAAGATTGTGAAGAGCAAGAGTTACAGAAAGAGTTTGAAGATAACAGATAAAGAGATACAACGAGGGGAAGACAAAGAGTTAGAAAGCAATACAAGTAAATATAAAACTGTAATTAGATCCATCCTATGAACTCTGAATATCTTGAGGATCCAAGCTAAGCCAAAGAATCTGTAGAGGAGTTAGTGCTTCTTGGAGAGTGGACAAAAGTCACACTTTAGAATTCCTTGGACGGATTGATGAGTTTTTTAAAGAGCATATGTAGATGCCAAGGCACAAGAGGATGCATCATCATTTTTAAATTTGATCCCAGCCTTTTCAAGATCTAACAAGAACACTAGACCTACTTCCCTTGCTATTTGCTATCGAACTAGGCTCTACCTTAAAACTTTAGAAAAAAAGCTCTCGAGTGGTTAGCACATTAGCTAGCCTTTTCAATCATACAACTTGCAAGTTAGATTTGCCTCATCCTAATTAACTAGACTTACCAAATAGCCATGATGAATAATGCCCCACCCTGCTTGTATACTGGTCAAATTCTGCAAAATGATCCTGCAAAAGTAGCTTTAACGAAAGATCTGCATTCTTACTCTAGCTAGCTTATTGAATTAAACCCCTGACAGTAATCCGCGTGCAAATTGGCCTGCTATAGTAGTACAATACAACTTCTAACCTGGATAGTATTCCTAATTCGCTTCAAGGATCAGTTTTTGTCACATGCATAATCTGACTTCAAAATTGGATTTGCACCCTTTAATAGGTCGATCCACTTAAACTAGATTGTAGTAAGTGAGCTTCTGTGTACCATAAATTTAAATAGTAAATAGTTTTTTCTATCCTTAAACTTTGTCAATTTCGCATTTGTTGTCCCTCTTTATTTAATTTCACTCATGTTGTCCCTCAACTGACAATTTACCGGGCCACATTGTCTATTTTACCCACTACAGCAGGTCGATTGTCGTGATGTTGACACTTGTTACATGGGCCCCTTGGACTGCCCATTTTTTTATCCTTTTCTTCTTTTTTTACCCAATATTATTTTTAAAAATAGCTTTTCTGAAAAACTCAAATTATACTTTTTTTAAATACAGTTGATGGTGGTGGGACCTACACACAAATACTAATTGCTATTTTTTTTTCAAATAAACATTAATTGCGGTTAAACCACAAACTATCACATAACTAATCGATTAATAAAATTTCATATAAAATAAACTAATTAATCACCTATTTGCCTTAAGCCCTTCCGATCACCCGAGTGTTCGATAGCTTGACCGTAGTGATGTTAATTGGGGTTACATTCATAAGTAGCTTGGTCATGTTTAAAAAAATCAACCAATTAGTCTAACAGGATAAACAAGCCCGAAGAACTTGACCTCGCCCTCCACCGCCAGCCCCAACCCCGATCTTCTTCACCATGGATCTGCACCACAAGAGGAAAAACTTTTTAACCTAAAAGTTAAACAACTACTCAACCACCACCGTCAAATCCCCGAACCCTCCACAATCCTTCAAACCACGACCGCCGCCTCCTACCACCCCCTTAGCCATTCCAGAACCACCCCTCTTCCCCCTTCCCCGTTATCCTCATCCTGCCTCCCCATACCTACCTCTCACTCCTTCTTGTAAGGCCCTCCCTCTCGTGACCACCAAAATCAGTGAATAAACTTGTCATACACAAATCTGACCTAATAATCGCAGATCATCCAATCAATTACCAACTATAAGGGAAGACAAATCCTTACCACCTTCTCGACATTGACCAGAGCTGAAACGCCCCGATCCGTATTTACCGTACACAGTAAACACGTGTCGGAACTGTGACGACCCAATCAAAACAAGCCCAGCATACAGTGTATACAACAGGAACACGGGCTCAACGGCCCAAAATAAAACAACAATAATCATCAAAACCGGCCCAATGGCCCAACAATAGTAAAAACAATGCACAACGGAAGACTTAATAACTCACAAAACACTGTATACGACACTGATGCAAACTATGGATCAAAGCCCTGTCCAAGGGATAACGCCGCAGCCTGTCTGGAATGCACCAATCCTGTACCACAAATAATCTATCCTACGGGATGAAAGCCCGCAGGTGAGGGGTGAGTCCGAAGTGCTCACCGACGAAGGAAAGACAATCAATATACACACCATAGAAACTCAAGGTCAAAACAGGTAAAAACAAAAGACAAGACCCAAAATCGGTCCAAGACCAAAAAGACTCAAACAAAAATCCAATTATTTCCAATTTTATCTTTCCGGAGCCCCGTCACGGATAAGCTAGAGGTCAGACCTGGTTATCAACATATTCCGGGTGCCAGACCAAATCCAGAGAACCCAGGGATCGACATCCCAAAAATACGAACCCAGGGATAGACATCCCAAAAATAATCACGGGATAGACATCCCAAGCATAGACATGCTTATCACAAGAACCCAGGTCATGGCCACCACGAAACAGTCTTAAACCATCGAGTCGTACCACTACTTACCACGTGACAATTATATTATCATCATCAAAATCAAATCACAGGGATCGACATCCCTAACCAAAATACCAGGATAGACATCCCTATCCAAAATCAAGGATCGACATCCTTATCATAATTTATTATTCAATCCTTTATACTTTGAACCCAAAGACACAGAAAATCAACACGGGGATAAACATCCCAAAAACCAAATCAAGATACTGGGATAAACATCCCAACAACAATCACAACAAATGCAACCAAAAACAATGCAATAAACATCAAGCACAATAACCGAGTAATACAGGCACATATTGAAGGAAATCCATCCTCACCTTGGCCGATTTCTCAACTCTGAAGGAAATGACCGGTCCAAAGCCGGCTCCTCGGGAAACTGCCCGATATCCAAACCTATACAACAAAACAATATATACACATAAATGCACATAATCGGTATGCTATGATGCCAATACTACGAAATAACCCATCCAGGTTCATATCTCTTTTATTATTTCCCTTTACCGAAAATATTATACCGTACGTATGTGACACCCCGGGGTCTATGAGGGCGGGAAGTGTACGCCGGTGCCGGGATGAGCATGGACAAGGAGCGGCTTCTGGCAGGCTTCTAGACAAAGGGGCACGGGAATGAACCGATCCACACCGGAATAGGAGAGATCCTGAGACTGTGTAGGGATGGGGCTGCACAGTTAGAGCAATTTCGAGGTTGTACAGGTATGGGACTGTACAATTGAGAATAGCTTAAACGGTTTGATGTGTACTAACTATATCAACAAGGTGCACCTACCTTTTCGGCGCTCATTCCAGAAGAACTCCAAGGTTAAACGTGCTTGACTTGGAGCAATTCTAGGATGGGTGACCTCCTGAGAAGTTTTCCCCAGAAACGTGCGAGTGAGGACAAAGCATGTTGGAAAGGTCCCGTGTTGGTCTATGGTGAAACGCCCCGACCCGTATTTACCGTACATAGTAAATACAGGCCGAAACTGTGACGACCCGGCCAATCAAGGCCCAGCATACAGTGTATAAAAGAATATCTCGGCCCAACGGCCCAAAATAGTAAACATGCACAAATAACAATACCGGCCCATTGGCCCAATAAATATAACAACAGTGCACGGCGGAAGACTTAAACTCACTAACACTGTATGCGACACATGCAAACTATGGATCCAAGCCCGTCCAAGGGATAACGCCGCAGCCTGTCTGGAATGCACCAAGCCTGTACAACAAACAACTCATCCTACGGGATGAAAGCCCGCAGGTGAGGGGTGAGTCCGAAGTGCTCACGACAATGGAAAGACCATCAATATGGACACTAAAGTTACTCAAGGCCAAAAACAAT
>JAKUCV010003680.1:53404-149666 GCA_028386065.3 Turnera subulata
ATTTATATATATATATATATTAAATAAAAAAAAAAAAAGAAAGATCCGGATCGCAACCCAGGAAGGCGCGACCCGGCCGCGTAAACGGGCTAAACCCGACTTACCTAGCGGGTTCGGCGATGGCGGCGCGACAGGAGCTCGAGGAAGGGAAGGCGAGCTCGGCCACGGCATCGGGGCAGCACGAGCGGCGCAGGGGCGGCGGAAAACCGGCGTGAAGCTGTCGGCAGCGGTGGCGTAAGCGAAGGAAGTAGGATCGGACGGGTCTTCGGCGGGTCGTTGGCGCGTCGCGGGTCTACAGGCTGAGGAAGGCGACGATGGCGACGGCAACAGGTCGGCGACGGCCCTGCGAGTACGGCGGTGGTGGCGGTGCGTCGAGGGGACTGCCGGAGCTGCGTCTGGTGAACAGTGACGGGCAACGGGGGTGACAGTGAACAGTGCCCGCCGCTCGCGCTTGCCGGCCCGACGTCGCGCCGTCACGTCTGCACCAAGGTGAGCCCGCCGGTGTTGACGACCCATTTAGTGGATCGGGTCCGACCCGGAAGTCCACCTGGGCTGCTTGTGATAGTGGGCTTGGTATTTGGGCTTGGATAGTAATTCTGGGCTATGGTTGCTGGGCTGATGTCTGGGCTGCTCCATTTGGCCCAGACCAGGTTTTACTTTTTTTAAAAAAAAACCTATATAATTATAAAATGTATTATCTGGAAAAAATGTATGTATATGGTTTTATAAATTATATAATTTCTAGGAAACAGACAGATTAATTAATTCGACAAGATATAATTATATTCTTTGAAAAAAAATACTGTAGAGTAAATAATACTTTTGGAAAGTATATATGTACGTTAACATAAATAATTGTGAGAAATGAATTTTGGAGAAAAATATATGTATGACAAATTTATGTAAACATGGTATTTTATATCCTGAAAATATCTATACAAGTTATTATTTTCTGGAAAAAAAATTATTATATGGTAAATAGTCTTATAAAAAAATATTTTGGAAACTATATATATATGTTATAATTTCTAGAAAAATTATGGTGATTATATTTTGGGAGAAGTATAATTAATTTATGGAAATATTTTTTTTAAAAGGGTCTTAATTAGATTATGGTACCGAAATTATATTCGGATATACGGATGGTATAATATTTTCGGTAAAAGTTGTTAATAAAAGAGATATGAACCGGGATGGGGTATTTCGCAGTATTGGCATCATGACATACTCTTATGTGCATCTTATGTGAGTATATACTGTTTGTTGTATAGGTTATGATATCGGGCAGTTTCCCGAGGAGCCGGCTTCGGACCGGTCATTGTTTCCGGAATTGAGTAAACGGCCAAGGTGAGGATGGATAACCCTTGATATGTGCCCGTAATACTGTGTTTGCTTTGTTGATTGATTGAACTGCTGAGATGATACTGTTGGTTGCTTGACTGCTATGATGTTGTCGTTGTTGTTGATCTTAGACTGTGATATTGGATTTGCGATATTGTGTTGAGGGTAATGATGAACTGGTCAATGTGGATGATTGTGTGTTTGTTGTTTGAATGAACTACCGAGAGGGACATTGTCGGATATATGACTGTTATGGTTATTGATGTTGCTGTTGTTGGACTGTGCTATTGGACCTGTGGATATTGTGATGAACTGTTCATTATGAATAATTGGTGTTATATGTACTGTTGATGGATATTTGGTATTATGGAATTGTGTTGGTTACTTGGCTGCTACGGTTATTGTTGCCATTGTTGCTATGATGTTGATTGCTTGATTGAACCGCTGTATGACTGTTATTGGTTTATTGGATACTGTGTTGTGATTGACATTGGTCTGTGAGTAATTGATGTTATGAAACTGTTGATGGAATGGTCTATTGTATAACTTGAGCTAATATGAAGTTGGATAATTGCTTGACTGTTATGGATATTGTGATTGTTGTCGGTAGACAGTGTTGTGAATGGATTATTGGAATAAACTATTGAGTGTGGATAATTGAGTAATGGAAATTGGAAATTGGAAAATGGAAAATGGAATTGATATGAGATGATGATATATGTGGGAGGTAGTGGTACGACCCGATGGTTTGAAAATTAATTCTGGGATGCTATGGTCGGTTTTTGGTTTGGTTGGCATGACGTCGCCTGAGGTTGGGGTATACCGAATACCCAGTGGCTCGGATATGCCGAATATCCGCAGTGGCTCGGATATGTCGAATATCCGCGGTGGCTTGGATATGCCGAATATCCGTTTGGCTTGTTGCCTGTGGTTAGGGTATACCAAATACCCAGAGGTTCGGATATACCGAATATCCGGTTGGCATGTTGATGCCTGTGGTTGGGGTATACCGAATACCCAGTGGTTCGGATATACCGAATATCCGGTTTTGGGATGTTGATCCCGGTATGGTATTTGGGTTGTTGAACCCGGTGTGATTTGGTAATTTGGGACGTGGTCCCGGTATGGTAAGATTTGGTATGATGGTTTGACCTGGCATCCGGAATTAATTGATAACCTGGTACGACCCTAGCTTGTCCAGTGACGGGGCCCGGAAGATAAAGTTGGTAATAAAAATTAATGAGTATTCATTTGGTCTTGGCTGTGATATGATTTAGTAGGATTCCTCTATTGTGTTGTTTGTGTTGGTTTCTTCTGATGTGTTGTTTGAGTTGGATTCCTCTGTCGTGAAGTATGTGTTAGTTGTTATGGCAGTATCCTTGTGATGTGATTGTTGTGCTTATTGGTGTGTTTATTTCGAAAGTATTATGGTAGATTATATATCACTGTTTATCTTTCGTCGGTGAGCGCTTCGGACTCACCCCTCACCTGCGGGCTTTCATCCCGTAGGATGAGTTATTTGTGGTACAGGTTTGATGCATTCCAGACAGGCTGCTGCGTTATCCCTTGGACAGGACTTGGATCCATAGCTTGCATCTGTGCATACAGTGTTTATGTGAGTTTCATAAGTCTTCCGCTGTGCATGTTTTTACTATTATTGGGCCATTGGGCCAGTTAAGTTATTACTGTTGTTATTGGTGTTGGGCTGTAGGGCCACATTGCTGTTTATATTTTTGGGCTGTCGAGCCAGAGTTTATGTTTGATACACTGTATGCTGGGTTTGATTGGTCGGGTTGTCACAGTTCCGGCACGTGTTTACTGTGTACGGTAAATACGGGTCGGGGCGTTTCATATGGTGACAGTCGACAAGCCGGGACGTTACAACGTATATCCGAATATAATTTCGGTACCATTCTTTAATTAAAACTCTCTCCAAAATATTTTCATAAAATAATATACTTTTCCAAAATAATAATTACCATAATTTTTCTGGAATTTATAATATATGTATATATTTTCCATAATATTTCTATAAAAATTATTATACTTTCCAAAATATAGTTTCCAATTATTATTATCTTTAGAAAACTCCATTTCCAGAAAATATAACCATATAACTTATTTTCAAATAATAAATACGAATTTATTAATATACATATATATATTTCCCAAATTATTCCCGTATGCATAAATATTAATTATTTCTCATATTCTTATACTTTTCCAAAATTCCATAATAATCATTTATTTGTTTTCTATAATGCTTCCATGTTTTAATTTACAAAACATTAACCAAAAAAAATATACATATCAGATTTTTTTTTTTTATTATTATTATTATTATTATTATTATTTTTAAATTTCCGGACTGGGCCAAATAGTGCCAACCCAGATCCCTTGCACAGGCCAAACCAAGGCCCAAACAAGGACCCTGTTGCTGCCCATGCTACGGGCCCAGTGACACAGCCCAAACATCCAAAATCCAAACCACACTAGCCCACTCCCAAGCCCACATACCCAACCCAAACTAAAACCCTTAACCCACAAAACCAAAGCCCACACGACCATCATCTTCAACCTCACCTTGGTGGTGGCGGGTTGCAGGCGGCGAGGCATGGCGGGGCGCGTGCAGGTGGCGACTCGCGAGGCAGGGCATGGCTCCAAGGCACGGGCGAGCTGCAGAGACAGGTGCAGGTGTGGAGGTGGCGTCGTCGGGTCGTCCGGTGCGTCGGCGAGGAAGAGGAGGGTGGCGTCGGCTCGGTGACTTCGGTCGGTGTTGGCGGTGGTGTTCTGATCTCTGGCCAGCGCGGGGAGGAGAAGAGAGGAGCACGGCGGCAGGCGACCCGAGCTCGGTTCTCTGGTGGTGTCTCGGATGGTGGCCGAGCACGCGAACAGGAGGAGGGAAAAGAGGGAGGAGGAGAAGAATGGTGGCGAGGCGGCGGCTGGTGGTGGCAAGCAAGGGGGAGCAGGGGAGGTCGGCGCGACGGGGAGGCAAGGAGAAAGAGGGAAAGGAGGAAGGAGGAAGGAAGAAGGGCTGGTCACGGGTTTGGTGGTGGTGGTTGGTGATGGTGGTCCGGCGCGTGTGTGTGGGTGTTTTTGGTGGCGGTGAAGGTGGAGAAAATGAAGAAAAAGGAGATGGGAAGGGTGTGTGTGTGTATATGTGTTTGTATATTTTTTTCTTCCCTTGTAGGAGAAGAGCAGATCACGGGCATCTCAAGCCTTTCACAGGCTCAATAGGAGGAGGTCGTCACGGGCATCACAGGTAAGCGTCTACTAAGCCCAATCATGCAGATAAACCGTGTCCGAACCGGACTAGAAAATAACTATTACCCTCTTGGTTATTTTCCGGTGTGATTTTTCCGAAAATCCCGGGACTCGAAAAATACCAATTAGGCCCGAAAAATCCACGGAAAAATCACGAGCGCGGGAAAACTCTCGGTTTCAAAAAACGATGCTCGATTTACCTTGAATTAATTACCCAAGATTAATTCAACAATAAATCACGGTAAAAAGACTTTTACAGTCTGGTAAAAATCCAAAATTTTTACCCGGGCTGTTACAAGAGCAGCCCAACCCCCCTCCCCCTCCCCCTCCCCGGACGTCTTCATCGGCGTCTGGCCCGAGTTCGCGTGCTTGAACAACTCTGCCATGCCCGACATCCCCTTCCGGTGGTAAGGCTAGTGCCCAAAACCCAATTCTCGAATTCCTGCAGCCCTGATTGCGAAACCTTTCGTGGTGGGTTGTAGTGAAGGTGGCGACCTTCTTTGTTGTTAGTCGCCTCGAGCACGCGGCTGGATCAGTGAAGGCGACAACATTCGTGGTGGATCGCGCCTACTTCGGGATGGAGAAGATTGTTGCAGCGTCGGCCAGGCAATAAAGGCTCATACATTTAAAACACATAGAACAAATTAGAAGTAAAATTATCTAGACTGGGATACTGTACTGAAAGCTTCTTCTTTCTCTATTCATTTTTTTTCTCTTTCTTTTTTCATTTGTGGTCTGCACGGCTAATTTGTTCCCGTATCAATCATTGTTCTTCAAAGGTACATTACAAGAAGAATTATTATAAAAAAAAAAAATGAAATGTCTTATTGCGAAGCATCAGTCTGTAATAAGTAAGGAACATTTTGTACTTAGGAAGTCAAATTCGTCCACAATATAAAAAGGAAAAACAGTTCATTCAGTATGAGACAAAATTGTAAGTGGAGAGCAAGAGATCAAATAGAGATTAGTAAAGAAAGCCTGGCTGAGCCACACCAAAAACGGGTAAATGCATATATTGGGGTCTGTACTATTTAAAATGTCCCTTTTAGGGGTCTATACTATTTTTTGCCCCTTTTGTATGCCTATACTATTCGATTTTGTTCTTTTTAGGGGTCTGGGTCAGCCCCCCTCTGACGTGGACTGCCCGGGCAAGCACTGAGTCAAACGCGCCGTAATATAATGACACGTGTCAGCGCGTAAGCGCGTGTTGCACACACGTTGCCAACTCGGATTGTGGGGCCCACTTCGCATTTTCGTCCCCAGGATCTATTTTTTTAAACGGATTTTGCATTAAACGGATTTACAAAACTAAATTTAAATATTAATACTTTTTTAAAAAAAATTAAACTAACCTCCACTGATTAAAACGATCAACAGAGGCGCACCACTGTCTTCCTCCCACCACCATCGCACCGTCCCCTTCCTTTCCATGTTCGCCGCTTCCCCCACCTCCCTCCACCACCTCTACCAACAACCACCATTCTAACAAACGCAACCATCATCACCAATAACAAATCCAAATCAAAACCCATTAACAAATACAAAATCTGATTATAACCAAATCAAATTATCAAATAAAACAAACATCTTCCTCTCCATCCATGGCTGCCACTTCCCTCAACAATCCATAACAACCAAACATCCACCAAAGACGATAATTGAAAAGGCCCCTGGTACTGGTGCATTATGAAAACAATAATTTATGTGATTTTAAAATGGATAGAGGGTGTGAGGAAGTTGTTGCCTAACTAATCTTGCTTGATCTGAGGTTGTTCTGCATCTCTATGGCCATGAGATTTACACAGCACAACGCTCTGGCTTGAGGAGGCCCTTGAGGAGGGAGTGGCTCGAGAGCCTCACGTTCACGTGCCGGGTCGACCGCGAAGATCTTCACGAGGTGATCAGAGACCTTGGCGGAGTCGGTGGAGGAGGCAGGGGCTGGGGCGGTGGCGGTGTGACGAGTGCGGAGGGAGAGGGATGGGAGGCGGTGGCTTTGGGAGGAGGGAAGAAGAAGAGGAAGAAGAGGAAGAAGAAGAGGAGGTGGAGGTGGAGGTGGAGGAGTGGAGGCGTCGCCTCGCTGCAGCGGCGGCGAGAGACAGACCGGCAGCGAGGCAGGGGGCGCGGTGGCTGCTGGTGCTGGTGCTGCAGACGTCGGCGGCCGTTTCAAGCAGAACAGGGCGGCGAGCGAGGGTGCGAAGAGGACGGCCGATCGACGACGTGACGGCGGATTGGAAAGGAGGGGAAGAGCAGCGACCGTCGGGTTGGTGGTCTCGGGTCAGCGGCGGCTTGGCGAGGAGGTGGCAGTGGCGACTGTGGTGGTCTCTGGCCGGCGCGGCTTGGTGAGAAGGTGGTAGAGGCGGCGGGTTTGGGGAAAGCAGAGGAGGAAGAAGAGGGGGAAGGGAAAGAGAAAGGAGAAGGAGGTGGCCTGCTCATCATTTTTTTTTTAATTAAATGGCGCCTCTGCTGGTCGTTTTGATCGGTGGAGGTTAGCCTCTTTTTTTTTTCATTTCTTCATAATGTAAAAAATTTAATTAACGGAAAAAAGAATTTTGGAAGGAAATATGGGAGGTGGGCCCCTCATGCCTTGCTGTTAACGAGTGTAAGACACGTGTCGTCCGTTTAGCACGCGTTTGAGCAAATCGCTGCCCGGGCAGTCCACGTCAGATGAGGGGCTGACCCAGACCCCTAAAAGGGACGATATCTAATAGTATAGGCATATAAAAGGGACATAAAATTGTACAGACCCCTAAAAGGGACAAATTAAATAGTACGGACCCCAATATATGCATTTACCCCACCAAAAACCAAAAACTAGAAGTGCTTATGTACTCTTTGGTATCAGACTTGAATAAGGGGCAGGACTCGTATGTTTTTATTTGAAACTTTTCAATTACTCATCAAAACAAAAACTGAAACTATGGAAAAGATCAAATAGAAAATTTTATGAGGGGATAACAGCTAACAAAAACTGAAACTATGGAAAAGATCAAATAGAAAATTTTATGAGGGGATAACAGCTAAAAAATTCTTCTCTTATTTATTTACTACCAGCAGGACAGAGAACTTACTACCCGTGAGGTGATATTAAGGTTTCAACATATGATAGGGAATTAGTCCAATAATAGGCATGTATAGGTGATTGATGATGGAGATCAAACACTTTGCAAATCTTACTCTCCAAATTGAGCCTCAACAGTTTGAGGTCTTCTGTAATCATCACTATTTCCCAGTTGTTCATCTTACAAATAGGGACCTTCAGGCGGCAAGGTACAGCAGGAGGAGATGAATAAGTAAAACTTAATTTGGTCCAAGTGTCACCATTGCCGTACTCTCTCATTGACCGTACCTCGTACCCACAATGACTCCCATTCGAAGCCCGAATTTTAGCACCGAAACCAAGGCGTCCATCCAAAAGAAACATTGGAAACATTGGAAAACAACGACGACCATAACCATAAGGCAAAGGGATGTTCTTGAATTTTTCACTCTGTACATCGAAAGCAATAATTCTGTAACCACTAATAATACCGACTGCAAATAATACCCAATGGATGGCTCCATTTGATGTTATCCCTCCTGCCTGTTTCACAACAAATGCAAAATCGGTACAAGGCCCTATGCGCCAGACATTAGTTCTTAAAAGAATACTTTCATCTCAGCTTTTAGATCACAACGAGGACTACTAGATACGCCCCATATCAGTTTATAGTCATCGGTGTTGGAATAGTGTTGCTTATTCCATCCCACATCGTGGAGAAAGTGCTTGGGGGGATTTTGTTTTGCTATATAAATAGAACTCCCCCTTCCTTAGTAAGTCATCCCAAAAAATTAGAGTATAATTGTATCCTAACAATTGTACTAAATACTCTTTTTCTCCTAGTAAAAAGAGCAGACCCTTTTCTAGTGGTGCTCCGGAGACGTAGGCAAAATTGGCCGAACTCCGTTATCAATTTTTGAGTGTGTTCTTTCTTTATTATTCCGCCTTTAATTTCCGCATTTGTTTATTTGCTTAGTATTCAACATTGGCTGGCTAAGCCGCCTTATTTCTTTCTTGGCTGGCAAAGCCGCCTTGTTTAATTTGTTGGCCGGCTAAGCCGCCTTTGTTCGGGTTTAGGTTGTGAATTAATACACTGTGCAAGTAAGTCCTGTCTAGGAGATTGGGTTTTAAGTGAACCTCTATTCCTCCAATCTTTCCTGGGGATTTATCTTGGAATGATAATTCTGTCTAAGGAGATTGGCTAGGCCATCTTTCCTGGGAATTATCGAATCAGTTCAATTCACTAGTTGTTTAGTGGGGAAATTACCCGAGTTTCCCCAACAATCGGTGCATGGATCATAAGAAAACCCATAAATAGGGTCGCGAAATAAACCCACATGACTAAAGTAGGGCAATTCTTGACATTGTCTTGCCAAAGGGTTCCATAGCAAGTGGTGCACGAATCTTTCTCTTCTTTCTCTTCTCTGAGCCTCGGTCCATAACAATCCATCGTGTGGCCCTACTATGTTCACTGTAGCCTGCCCATTGAGAGGGAGAATGAAAGGATGTTTGTCCTGTGGAGGTAACCAAAGCCTACGTGATTCCCCGTGGAAGAGGCAGCCAATGTTGTTGATGATGTTATTGAACAGACATCCATCTTCTATATATTGGACATGCCAAGGATCATGCCTTGCATCCCTTGCTTCGAGGATGACTTAGGGTTGTTATTATTGGAGAGGACGTGGTGGAAGTTGCGTTTGATGAATCTGGCAGAAGAGATAAGATAACGCCATTGTTTGGATACAAGCTTGAATTGTACAACAATCTTGGAAGTAAAAGCATCAGTTGATAAGAGGAGGAACAATAAGAACAACATGTTTTCTTTGCCTTTCAAGAATGACTTTACAGAAATTGCAAGAATTCCATAAATGAAAACATTGGGTTTTTGGGTTTTTTGGGCCCCCATGTTTAGTGGTTTGGCCAATTTGGTACCCTGATATTTTTTTTGGCCGGGCATATACCCCGAGAATGCATGGGCAGGCCAAACGTAGACCCCTGGTCAGGCACCTGCTGACGTGGAGGCTGCCACATCGGACACAGGTGGCTTAGTGGGGCCCACAACGTCACCGTTTCATGCCACATCGGACACAGGTGGCTTAGTGGGGCCCACTTCACTCAAAGCCCCAAATTCTTCCCATACCGAATCGAAACCACTCCGGACTAGGGGTCTACGTTTGGCCGGCCCATGCAATCTCGGGGTCTGTGCCCGGCCAAAAAAAAATGTTGGGGTACCAAATTGGCCAAACCACTAAATATGGGGGGCCAAAAAACCCAAAAACCCTTAAGAATTAAAGTATTGGTTTTGGAAAAATAAGGGAAGTAAAATAATAAACTAACTCAATACTTCTGGTTCAATAATCGTTCTTTCTAATTTGTAATTTAAAATTGAATTTAAGTGAGATTTCATGCCACTATTGTATAACTATTTTAAATTTTTTCAAAAAAGTAATTCTAGCACAAGATAATAATTATAATAATAAATATTTGTTGTCTAATTTTTTACTTTTGGGATTTGATCTCGTTCTTTATTTATTTATTATTATTATTAAAAAAATTTAGGTACTTTTTACAAATTTAGACCGGTGGGAGAGTTTAAATAGAAATTAGTATATGAAAAAAAAATTTTAAAAATAATAAATCCAGCATAATACAGTGTATTTATTTAAAACCAAGTAAAATTTTTAGAAATTAAGTTTTACTCATTTTTATTATTGTTAGAAATAAAATATGATTAAAAGAAAGAAAATGATTAAATAAATAATCAAAATCGGGTCAGCTTTCATTTCGGTATCCAACAAATTTTGGATCGGTTGGGTGAAAAACCCGGGGTTGGTAGCACGCGGAGCCGACAAAGACACATGGATCCTACTGTCCAGCCAATCCTCTAAAACGATGTCGTTTTGCTACAGAAACACGCGCAAATACCCGAACAGCCTCCAAGTCAGCAGGTGCCTGACCAAGGGTCTACGATTGGTCTGCCCATGCAATCTTGGGGTATATGCCCGGCCAAAAAAGATGTCGGGTACCAAACTGGCTAAACCACTAAATATGAGGGCCCAAAAAACCCAAAAACCCTGAAAACATTGAAGAATTTCTCACGCAACTGGAAGCGAATGAGTCCTTCATATCCGAATTAATGTAGAATTATCACTCCCACTCATGTGCTCCAAGCGGAAATAACCTCAACATATTTATTCTTTTTGTTTTTGTTTGTTTAAAACCTCAACATTTTTTTTTCGGAAACAATAGATATTTCATTCCATTGATATAAATGGGTACATAGCAGAATATATTAAAAACACAATAGAAATTAAGAACAAATTAGAAGTAGAATTATCTAGATTATTTGGGTATCAGACTGAAGAATTGTGATTGGGGCGTATAGGAAGTTCTTCTTCATTCTCTGACACTTGAATACTTTTTTTTTTTTTTGATTGCGACACTTGAATACTTGAAGCAGCTTAAGATTAATATTTAATCTATTAAGGTAAATCTTACCACCCTTTTACCAAAATATAAAATTGGCACTTAGTATTCTCCTTAAATTTTCGTTTTCTTAGAGGCTGAAACGTTTTCTGGTAATTCATTAATTAAAGAACTAATTTGGAGGATATATCTGGATTTAGATTTTGGTACCATATATACTCACTTTTACCATATAGGTACAAACGTGCACTTATAAATTAAAGAAGAGAAATGAAGATATTTCACAATTTCTTGGTAAATAATATTTCACAATTTCTAGATAGATGCTCAATGGTATGATGCCACAAGATCTAGCAAGTGAGTGGGATTAAATTCCACAGAGTCTTCATATCTTTACATGTCTGCTACATAAACAAACTTGCTTAAATATATAAACCCTGGTTTTCATTTTGTATGTTTCATATTGCATATATATCCTAACCCTAGAAGAAAAATGTTTTGCTTTCTACCACAAGATCAGAAGCTGTCAAGCCCCAAAGCCACATGGAAATACCTCATATCCACCCTCCAAAAAAAGCTGAAGCACTTCAAGAAACCAAAACCCACTAACAATTCCTCCGACGATGAAAGCCAAACCAATAATTATAACCACTGGCAGGATCATTACACAGAAGACAAAGAAGACGACGGATTTTTGATCGTGTCCAACGAGGATAGTTCTGTGAGGCTGCAACTGCACGGAGTAGATGCATGTGCAGAAGTGTTCATCAGAAGAATGAGGTTAAGATGGAGCCTTGAAAATCAGAGTGATCATATGAAGAGGAACTTGTCTTTATGAATGATATCAACAGGGCCAATGTGGTAGCTAGCTAGGCAGATAACAAGATCATAGTAGCGAGCAGAACTAAACAGGGTTTTTCTTGTCAGGATTAGTTTAGTTTTTCATCTGATGGTTTGTAGCTGAGAATCAATTTTTGTGTGATGCAATTATAAGGTATAACTACATGAAGAATGATAATGATTTTTCTTTTTAATTTAAATGACATTTGATTCATTTTCATGTCTCTCTACTTTTATGTTGCCAATCAAAAAGGAATGGTCAATTCTATTCTACTCATTCTCATTCTTTCCGCTTTCTTTTCCCCTTCCCTTACTTTGCCAATGGGAAGAGTATTTTATCATGTGAAGCATTTTCTTGGAAAATAGAATAAATAGTGCGTAGCATTTATTGAAATACTAAAGAAGGATTGGAATTCAATTTTGTGTGGTTGATTATTAAGATTCATTATGACAAAAATAACCTTGATGTCTTTTTATAATTAGTTTATAATATAAAGATAATTTAGTCGATGATTTAATTCACATTTGGTTGATACCAAATTTTAGCAATAACTAAAATTTCCAAGTTGAGGTTAAGGGAAATTTGAAAGGAGAGCTTAAGGCAAGTCGGAAGGATGAGATTAAGGAAAGTTTGAAGGAGGATATGAGGCGACTAAGTCTTTGGCTTTTGGGGCATTTGGGTGGGCGACTAAATCATTGCCTCCGGAGCTTTTGCGGTTCCAGTTGCAATACTCCCAGCTTTCAAGAAGCATCTTGAAAATGGTCGGTTGGGGCTTTTATGAGTTTTAATATCTAGACTTCCTGAATCGATCTAATGTTATTGTCTATTATGTTTCTAAGTTTATCTGTTTTTAATATTTCTCACCTACAAAGTTTGAAAACATCGTACACTAATTTAATGACTTTTTTCTTTATTAATTTGTAGTCCACATTTTACAGAATTCTATTTAAAGTATGGCTTGTATACTTTGGTGGATGGAATCCTTCTTATATCTATTCCCAAATTTGAATTATAATGGAAGTTTATTATGTTAGAGTATACTTTTACTATTTTTAAATTTGTAAACCGATCCAAAATATTTTTTTTAATTAACTGAAAACCTCTCTGTGTATTAAACATATTGTAAACAAATTTTGATGGCATTTTTCATTCATCAATATTTAGCCATACGGTTATTCTTTATCCCACATTTGTCGACACTCAGGGTAAATAACAAATTGTTTGGATTAAAAATCACAAAAGACCGCATAGCGCAGTGGATTAGCGCGTTTGACTTCGGATCAAAAGGCCGTGGGTTCGACTCCCACTGTGGTCGCTTTTTAAACAGCCAACCCCAAGTCTTGTTCACTCCGAATCTACTTTGCTTGCTTTCAATTGGAGTTATTATTGGGTTCATGTTTCTAGCTAGTAGTAACATTTTGTACTTTGTAATCACCATGCCAAAGAGTACATATCTTCTTGCATGCCCTAACACTTACTTGTCATGATAGGGTAGCTGGACTGCTTAGCAATGCCACAGATACCGTCCTTTTCAACATAATCTCTTTCCATCCTTACATATCCCTCTTCACCCCATTCTTCACCCCATGAGTTCTTCACTATCCAGTACTTCTTCCCATCTTCTTCTCCATACCCAACTGCCAACACTCCATGATTCAGGTCTGTTCCGCAATAGCCACTGAATATCCCACCTGAGTATAGCTGGAATTCGATGCTGCCGGCATCAATGGCAACCGAGACGGGTTGCCTCGCAACTGCAGCTTGCAGGCTATCCTCGTCGCGGGCAGGTAGTGCTTTATACCCACTGATGGTCACAAGTTTATCCTTAATCTTGGATTTGTCGCAGATTTCATCTCTGCCAATGTAAGGGTATGCCTTCTCGGTTGTGAGGCCGTACTTTTCTATGTATTCAAATGCCGTGTCCATAAGTCCGCCATTGCAACCGTCGTTGCCGTTCTTCACGTCGCAGTCGACTAGTTGTTGTACCGACAAGTCTATCAGTTTGCCTGTCTTGATCTTGTGCAGTCCTTCCACAGCCGCCGAGGCCGAGAACGCCCAACAACTTCCTGCACACAACAACACAGGAAAAAAAAGACTAGTTAGCTTGCAAGACAAGAAATGATTGGAAAATTTAAGACACATGAAGGGAAGAGGAAAAATTCTAATTTGTACCACAGTTGCCTTGATCTTGTACAGGACTAACAGCCCCTGCTTTTCTCCAATCCATACTTGGTGGCACGTCTGATAAGTCTTCAGGATCAGTACTCTTGGTGTTGGCGAACTTGAGAGGACCCAAGCCAAGATACATAGACTTGAACTCCTCGTTTGTTAGGTCTGCGTATTTGTTATCAGAGAGGTTGTAAGACAAGTTCTGGGAATTGATGTAATCAATGAACTCAACATTAGATTGGTATATCCCGAACCGGAGCAGCCATTCGTCTCTACTCCCATATTGCCTGCGATGCTTTTTTAGCCAGCTCTCATACCTCTCCTGCAAGGCTCTAGGGTCATAAGTTTTAGGCTTTGGGGAAGCTGATTCAGGGCTTGCTGTGCAAGGTATGCATAGAACATTGATGCAAACACTAATAAGAATGACCAACCAGGCAGTCTTGTTACTAATTCTGCTTATTTGATGCAGTGTGTCCATAATGACTAGCTAGTGTAGGATTTGGGGGTGTACTGATGATGGGTTTTTAAAGGAGAATGTTAATTGCGTGGCGCCTAAAGCATCATTAATTTCTTAACCTGGCTACGTATTGGAGTTCATCGTCCTTGGTGTTATAATGTCATGATTTTAGTTGCGGTGGGGACTAATTTGATCATGTCTTTTGTACTCTCCTAGATCTCCGGGACATGTCCACCAGAATTTTGGTCATCTAGGTGTATTCTCTTGAATAAAAATGTGACGTTAACTATATTGCTTATCAAACAGAAATTTCATTCAAATTATCCTCTATGTACTAAGGGTGAATGTGAGTGCTAGCAGGAACAGGTTACTGGTGGAGTGTGAATAGTGAAGGTGAACCAAGCTGCCAGCCTTTTGTTTGCCACAAAAAATAAACATTTGATCATTTGGGCTTAGCCAATGTTATATACGATCACTCTTGCGTCAATGGAAAAGTAAGGTCCTATTCAAATCGTTCAAGAGTTTATAGTGAAGTGGAGATCACCAGAACGTGAAAAGAGGCTGCAGTTGATCATATAATATATATACTAGTCTCGTGCCAACGGTTCCCCAAGCCATTGGAGCTAGCTAGCTAGGAAGAAGAAGAAATGGTGACCGTGGAGGAAGTTCGAAGGGCGCAACGGGCCGAGGGTCCGGCCACAATCATGGCTATTGGCACGGCAACTCCTCCAAATTGTGTTGATCAGGCCACATATCCAGACTACTATTTCCGTATCACAAAGAGCGAGCACATGGCTGAACTCAAAGAAACATTCAAACGCATGTGTAAGACATTTTAACTCTGCATATATATACTAGCTACTGTTTTCTTTTTAAGTCTTTTTGATTGAGATGAGTTTAGCACAAGGTACGTTGTCCTGTTTTTTCTTTTTTTTTTTTTCTCTGTAATTAGTACTAGGGTTGCAAACGTCATGCCAATAAATGACAATATAAAGCATATTCGAAATGCTATTTAGTAGAGTTCTGGCAATTAATGTTTTCTGTTTGTTTTCTAGAAAATAAAGCTTTTGTGTTTTGGGATATTAAAAATCATATACTAATTATGCTCCATAAATATATATATATATATTTTTCCACCAAATTCAGGTGATAAATCCATGATCAAGAAGCGTTACATGCACCTGAATGAGGAAATACTCAAAGAAAATCCGAACATGTGCCAATACATGGCACCCTCATTGGATGCTAGGCAAGACATTGTGGTTCGAGAGGTACCCAGGCTAGGCAAAGAAGCAGCTGCCAAGGCCATCAAGGAATGGGGCCAGCCCATGTCTAAGATAACCCACTTGGTCTTTTGCTCCACTAGTGGTGTGGACATGCCAGGGGCCGACTACCGGCTCACCAAACTCTTGGGCCTTCGGCCCTCTGTCAACCGATTCATGATGTACCAACAAGGCTGCTTCGCCGGTGGTACGGTGCTCCGAATGGCCAAATATGTCGCCGAAAACAACAAAGGTGCTCGGGTTTTGGTCGTTTGTTCCGAGATAACGGCGGTCACGTTCCGTGGGCCGGCCGAGACCCACCTCGACAGCCTTGTGGGCCAAGCATTGTTTGGTGATGGTGCGGGTGCCGTTATTGTGGGCTCGGACCCAATTCCGGGCGTCGAGAAGCCTCTATTCGAACTGGTGTCTGCAGCCCAAACCATTTTGCCGGATAGTGATGGGGCCATAGATGGGCATCTCCGTGAAGCGGGACTTACATTTCACCTCCTCAAGGATGTTCCATGGATTATTTCCGAGAACATTGAGGAGAGCCTGGTTGAGGCATTCAAGCCCTTGGGCATCTCTGACTGGAACTCCCTCTTCTGGATTGCACACCCTGGTGGGCCAGCTATTCTGGACCAAGTGGAGGCTAAGCTGCAGCTAAAGCCCGAAAAGCTACGGGCCACTAGACAAGTACTCTCGGATTATGGTAACATGTCCAGTGCCTGTGTTTTGTTCATCATGGATGAAATGCGAAACAAGTCAGCTCAGGATGGGCTTAAATCCACCGGAGAAGGCCTTGAGTGGGGTGTGCTCTTTGGATTTGGGCCTGGGCTCACCGTTGAAACAGTAGTCCTTCACAGCAAGGCTACCTAGGTTGGCTACTAAGGACAAAGTGCAACTCATAATATTTGTACTCATTTCCCCATCCTTCCCTAATTTTGGTATTTTGCTCTGGTTCTGGTTGGAGTTTTCTGTTTGGATGTCGTTTTGTGACAATAAAAGTGCGTTAAAGAGAAATTCCATGAACAACTTCATGTGAAAAATGAATAGTGTATATTCTGCGTCTGAGAAGGTTAATAGATATCCTTGTAAAATAAAATACATATGTGGGTCTACTTTTTTAAGTCTAATTGCATGCAACAAGGAAACAAAAAAAATCTAATAATTTTCTCTCACTTTAAATATCCAAACCACCTGCATGCATGGAAAGCTTTGTATTCCTGTTTAGTGTTTGCAAATTGAAAGCTTCTTCTGCTAAGAGTATATGGGATAGCAAAAATTGTCATGTCGATAATTAAATTAAATCAAAACAAAAGGATTCAAAACTGGAAATACATAAACAAAGAATTGCGTCACTGTTGCCCCATGTCTCGAGACAAAAAGATGATAACACAAAGGAAGCATTCATAAGCATGCAAGCCTGAGGATCTAATTTAACGGAATATCTCAATATTCCATTAATGTATAAATTAATTGGAAACCAATAATGTCATCCATGAATTAATCCCAAGTCGTGGTTTCACTTTCATTGAGAAAGACCATCTCATTGAATTGGTTTTTCTTCCAAAATACAACATTTTGATTCCAAGTTGACTGATTCTTTTGCCCAGCAATGGCAAATGAACAATTTATAGTCCTTAGCCATAGCAAATAAGTATACCTTACTCGTCGTCTTAATTGTTGTTGTAAGCCAGTTAGGCTAGGCTTATCTAGGAAAACACAACTTTTATGAGTAGAATCTAGGACAAGTTTATCATATTCTACTTATTTGATGCAGTGTGTCCATTATGACTAGGTAGTGTAGGATTTGAGGGTGCACTGATGATGGGTGTTTAAAAGGAGATTGTTAATTGCGTGGCGCCTTAAACATCATCAATTTCTTAACTTGGCTATATTGGAGTTCATTAAACTTGGTGTTATAGTGTCATGATTTAGTTGTGGTGACTGATTTGATCATGTCTTTTGTACTCTCCTAGATCTCTGGGACATGTCCACCAGAATTTTGGTCGTCTAGGTGTATTCTCTCCAATAAAAATATGACGTTAACTATTGCTTATCCAACAAAAAATCGAGGGGTGAATGTGAGTGCTAACAGGAACAGGTTACTGGTGGAGTGTGAATAGTGAAGGTGAACCAAGCTGCCAGCCTTTTGTTTGCCCCCAAAAAAAAAACCTTTGAACATTTGGGCTTAGCCAATGTTATTTTCACTCTTGGGTCAATTAAAAAGTAAGGCCCTATTCAAATCGTTTAAGAGTTTAGTGAAGTGGAGACCAGAACGTGAAAAGAGGCTGCAGTTGATCATATAATATATACCCCCATGTGACAGACAGGGGCAGCCCAAAACATGAATAATCTCCAAGTCTTTCATTTTTTTTTTGGTCAAAATACTGCATTCATTTGCTACTCTGAATTGAGGTAAAAAAAAAAAAAATCACAACACTGGTAGGATGTGGTAGTGAAATATTACAAAACTTTCTGATTATTGGTCCAAATTCACCAAGATTATAGACGGCGGTAATTGCATCCCCATTAAATTTGATGTTGAGGTGTTCAATGTTTATTTTTTTTTTATGCAAAAGTGTTTAATGTTTATTTGTTGCTTTCCTTCAACTGTTAGGGAAGGATATCAAATATCCGGAACTTTACCCTGATTAATCCGGATCTGAGCCAAGTTCACACCCTGGTTGTAATGTATCTCGGATTGATATGGGTCGGGAGACACCAGATATTCTAATTAGTGAATTGTATATCTTAGATTATTGATATGGGAAGATGGGAATGACTCCACGCACAAGTAACGAGAATAACAGTTACTCATTATTGGTAGTACGTAGTACTAGACAAAGGGAGCAAAAAAAAGCAAAAAAAAACCATTAGTTTTCTTACAGATATATTCATCACATGATAAAGATTACACAAGGATTATGTCAGTCATTTTTTTTTCTATGAGAATGAGGATTTTGTCAGTCATTAAATGCAAATAAGTGATTACATATTCGTATGAACAATGCATTACTCACAAATTCAGAAGATTGGAACTCCTGGTTTGCCCCTCTCCCTTTTTTTTTTTTTTGCTTTTCAGAATCATTAACATATGTAATAGCTTGCAACTTATTGAATCACAATGTTGAATAGTTAAAATTCTATCTATAAATGGCTTCACCGAGACTTGAATTTTATTCTCCTCCATAACGCGTTTATGCATGACTGCTTGCACCAGTAAATACTTTTTTATGAGGTCTCTCAAAGCGTTTTGTTCAGCTAATTCACTTCTTTAAAATATTGAAAAAATTGAGACCTGAAGAAAAAGCTTATCAATGAGACGTGACAAATAGCTATATAGTATGCGTATCATTTTTCAAATTTGGTCTATGATATTAGCAATGGTGGATTTTATCCATATAATAATTTGTTTGAAGAGCTGTAGATCACATTGAATAAATAACTATTGCAAGTATATTTATAACTTCCAATTGATATTAAGTTTTTTTTGCTAAAAAATTAAGTGACCACATAACTCTCAAGTGTAGTTTCCTCACAAGGAATAGCAAAAGGTGCCCACATTGACGTAGATATAGTTTGTTCATATTTATTGATATAGTAATGCAAGAGAGCTTGTGCTTGCATGCTGTTGCCAGGAATGCAAACCCTTAAATTATTTATATTCCAATCTTTTCATCACCTCCCATTGTCTCAAATACAATCCCTTTATTTTAATACAAGAAATGTGACAGCACTACAATCTACATCTCAAGTTCCATGTTGTTGTTATAGTACTATAATCATGTACCCACAGTACTAGATCTATGGTAGCTAGCTAGCTACCCGAACTTGTTCTCCATATCTTAAACTAGTATTTATGATTATTATGATAACTGTCCCATCTTAGTTTAAGATTTCATATTCCCAGGACCATTATTATCATCACACAAGCAATTTATTTTTTTTTTCAATTACAAGTACATTGTGTGCATGAAGAAGAGACGACTTAATTGCCAGCAGGCACTTACTTGATCACACACAAAAGGCGGTTAATCATTAATTATTATACTATACTCCCACAATATATCCTAAACATCTCTTTCCAAAGAATGATTAGCTAGTGCTTCCCATAAACCCTGATGTGGGTTGGGATTTATTAATC
The DNA here is from genome assembly GCA_028386065.3 of Turnera subulata. Taxonomy (NCBI): domain Eukaryota; kingdom Viridiplantae; phylum Streptophyta; class Magnoliopsida; order Malpighiales; family Passifloraceae; genus Turnera; species Turnera subulata. The sequence continues at coordinate 73,349 of JAKUCV010003680.1, forward strand.
AAAACAAAACACAAATACTACTACCAAGTTATTAATTGCAAACGGGGAAGTTGCCTAGAAGCTGTACATATTATGTGGCAGCAAACTGGAAAGGCAAAGGACACACAGTACCCTACATGTGGGTATGGTTTGGGGACAAAGCAAAGAAAGCTTAGGGCGTGCAAACAATTCACATGGCCTGACATGATCCCTTTGCAAAACTTCCCATTCTTCTTCCTCTCCTCCTCTTTCCTTTTCTCTACTTCACAGCTCATGCCCCAGATCCCACAACTCCACCCCCACCACCATGCACCATATTCCACCACTAGCCATCTTTATTGTTTGTTTACTATATACACATAATGCAGATACCCTCCCTCCTTCTCCCCTACTTGTACAATATAACCCACCCTCCCCACAAGCAAAAGATGGAGGGGTATCTATGCATGTGACTTCTCTTATTCCAAATCATCAATCAACACATGATTTCACCATTTATAGTAATGCTTCCCCCTTTTCTAAATCATATTCTTAAAAACTTCAACTAGTACATTAAAAAAAAAAAAAATCAACTTTTCTCTCCGCGTTTCCATCTCAATTTCCATCATTGTCTCTGTACGTACTACTTACTTGTCTGTGACTGCGGTTTGCAACTCTCTTTTTTTTTTTCTTTTTCAGATTAATGTGGACCAATACAAAGAACTAAGTCGTCCAAGTAAGCAAATTGTAAAACAAAAAAAAAAACTTCCACCGTCTGTGGGTTTTTTACCCTTTACCCATAAAGATAAAAAAAAAAAAGTTGTCTACTTTTGCAATCACACTAAGAAAAAAAATCAATCTTTTGATTGTTTCCTAACCGAACCAATCAGATTAATGTGGACCAATACAAAGAACTAGTTAAGTCATCCAAATTAGGAACCCAAAAAAACTTCCCAATTGGGTTTTTTTACCCTTTACCCATTAGGATAAAAGGTCCCTACTTTTTGCAATCACACTATAAAAAGAACCAATCTTTTGATTCTTTCCTCACTATTACCAATCAGACGGTGACAACCCAGATCCTGGAATGGACTAAAATGTAAAACCCTGGTTTGATCTAGGATGAAAAATATATATATGGGGGTAAAAAAATGTGGGTTTGGGGGTACACAGGAATGTCCATTGTTTCTTAAGGTGAAGGGATATATATGTGTTAAATAATGAGACTATTATAAGGGGAGAGGGGAGGGGGTAACCCACTAAAGGGACGGTCACAAGGGCACGTGGTGACTGATTCCCGCTAGTTATTAAACAACTAGCGACTTTCCAGTAATACCGTTGAGACACAACCTCCTAACAGCTGGAGATAGCTGTCCAATTCCCTCCCCATGTGAGACCCCACTGCCACAATTTCTTTGATAGAGAGAAAGGAGAGATTGGAGAACAAGATATAGATAGATTTTTTAATAGGGAGATAAAATAAAAAAATAAAAAATAAAAAATTGTTTTCTTTAAAAATAAAAAATTAAGAGAGAGGATGGGGAGAGGGAAAGAGAGAGATAGAGATAGAAGAAGTCTTTAATGACGATGATGTTGTTCTTGTTCTTGTGTCTCCCATCTCTTCTCTTCTTCTCTCTTCCCAATCCTCTTTGACACACACTTTTCTTTCTCTTTTGTGTTCCATTCTCTCCAAGTGTTATATAAGATATCCACTTTGTAAGAGAATTGTCATTTGGTTGGTTGGTTGGTTTTGGGTTGTGTTTCTCTCTTTGAGCAAATTTATACCATTCCATTCCATTCCACCAATATTATTACAAGAAGAAGAAGAAGAACAAGAAAACAACATTAGCTAGAGCTTTATAGATAGATATAGAGAGCTACCTAGCTTTCTTTCTTTTCTTTGTTTCATTTGTGTTTGTGTCATTTTTGTTTAGGGTACATTATTATTACAAGCTACGTACCCATAAACTAAAATGGCACAATTACCTCCAAAAATTCCAAACATGACAACGCCACCGCCAACTTGGCCTGACTTCTCCTCCTCCTCCCCCCACCACCACCACCACCTAAAGAACCTACCTTCCATGGCCACATTGGCCTCCTCCGGTGCCAATGTGGCCGGCATTACTGCCACCGTTGCCGCCACCACCCTCACCTCCACCACCCAGGCCTCCTCCCAACAACAAAACCCTTCGTGGGTGGACGAGTTCCTCGACTTCTCCTCCGCCAGGCGTGGGACTCACCGGAGGTCGGTCAGCGACTCCATTGCCTTCCTCGAGGCGCCAATGCTCGAGGAATGCCGCGGAGGCGGCGGCGGTGCGGTCTCCGGGCACAACAGCGGCAGCGAGTTCGATAAGTTCGACGACGAGCAGTTCATGTCCATGTTCAGCGACGACTTGTCCAACAACCACCACAATGCGGCCATGGCGGCGGCGCCGTCATCCTCCACGCCGTCGACGCCGTCCGACCACAACAGCTTCAACGACGACAAGGAAGGGACGACCAATTCTGATCAGAATAACAAGCAGCAGCAGATGATGAAGAGCGAGTCGGATGAGGTGCAAAGCCAATGGGAGACACAGAACCCACCAAATGCAGCCAATAATGGCACTTCTAATGATCGTATAATTGATCCCAAGAGGGTTAAGAGGTAAGAATTATACATGTTCATACCTTTTCTTTCTCTTCTTTTTTCCTTCTTTTTTTGGCCAATCCTTAATGAGGTTGATGATGTATGTTTATGAATTTAATGCGATATGGGCCATGTATTTATTTTTTCCTTCAATTTCATGGCAATTCTAATCAAGAAGTTAATACAATTCAGGGTCTGTTGTTTTTTACATGAATTTGGCTGAAAAAAAAAGATAAATTTGATTTGAAATTTGTATAATAGAATTATAATAAAGATTTGACTTTGTTGTGTTTTGCATCAGAATCTTGGCCAACAGGCAATCTGCACAAAGGTCACGAGTTAGGAAGCTGCAGTACATTTCTGAGCTTGAACGTAGTGTAACTTCATTGCAGGTATGTATCTGTCATAATTCTCTTTGTAATGTATGTATATATGTCCATAAATCATGGTCTTTGTTGAATTTTGATGTATATATCTCTTTTTTTGAAGGCTGAAGTTTCAGTGTTGTCACCAAGGGTTGCATTTCTAGATCATCAACGCTTGCTTCTGAATGTTGATAACAGCGCACTTAAGCAAAGAATTGCAGCGCTGGCTCAAGATAAGATCTTCAAAGATGGTAAGTGTGCTTCTATTGTTTGCAGATAAGCTTTTGAATTATGTATATATGTATGTATGTATGTATGTATGTATCTTAATGTACAATTAATCCAGCAGCAGCTTCATAAACACATTAAATAACAACTGTCTTGCTGGTGTGTGTGTTTTTTTTTTCTATGATACGCCACTTTCAAACAGTGGGTGTCCCGTTGTTTAAATAAATCCATAGCATGTGAATTGAGGTCAATATAAATGCTACTACTACACATGACGCCATGGTATCCATTTTTGTATGTATATGTTCATCAAAATTTCCAAAATTTTAAACTGAGGTGGTGTGTGTGTGTGTATATATATATATCACGTATTGCTGAATTTTGTCTTCAAAGAGGAGAGGAGATAAAAAGGTGGGGGATGGGGGGACCAAAACTGGTTTTTAAGTAGTAGTAGCATCAACTTATGGTGGCACATTCAATGGTGGTGCATGTTATTTTATCAGTATGAGAAAATTAATTCTTGCCATTTTTGCTCCAAAATATTTTCTATTCTTTTCATGTGCAATGATATCCATCTGTACACCAAAGCCAGCCCCTTTGAATCAAATGCTTCATGTGGTAGTTTTACCATGTCATTTATGTAACACCCCTTTTTCCTATTGAAAAGTTCCTCAAATGGTGAGAATCTAAGCTAGAACCTAACTTTGATTGTCTTGTTTTGATGCACCGAGTGGTGGAAATTTGTACATGAAAGTCAAGTGTAATGGTCCCCCAACCTTCTTATTACTATGCTTTCCCCTGCAAATTAATAGTCTTTACAGTATTCTTGTACACAAATTAGCCAGCCAATGCATATTTGTTTCTGTTCATTAGTCAGTATTGCTTACCATTGGTGTTTAAAAATAAATGCAGCCCATCAAGAAGCATTGAAGAGGGAAATAGAGAGATTGAGGCAAGTCTATCACCAGCAGAACCTAAAGAAGATGGATGGTGCAACACCATCCCCAGCCACACAAGCAGAACCCCCAGTTTCAACCGAGAAAGAGCAACAACTACTTCAAGTCTAACTCCTCCGTAGAGAAATGATTTCAAGTATGGTACTACTACTAAAAAGTCTAAAGGGGGGAAGCACAGATAGATAAATTCTCTTTATCATGGTACAAGAATAAAAGTCTTGAAAGTGACAGATGTGCTTAATGGGGTAACTGTTTCATCTTAGAGCATCATCCACATATTCTCATTCTTTGGATGCTTAGTAAGTGTTTGCTACTGTGGTGGGTTTTGAGTGTTTTTTTTTTTTCGTAAGGCAAAGAGCTAGGAGGGTAGGGGGAAGGAAGCATTGGGAGAGGTCACTTGACCATACTTGAAAAACCTTCACTGGAAAAAAAGGGGGTCACATTCATGTTGGGAGGAGCTTTTGGTGCTCTCTCTGCTGCTAAACTGTGCATTCACGTGATGTGTTTTACATCTAAAATTGAGGGACCACTAGAGATTACATGATTGATTGGATAGCAGAGGAAGAACATGTGCTTCTGTGATTTTCTTCTTTCTTTTAAAGAAATCCAAAAGAAAAAGAACTATATTGTCTTTCTTTCTTTTAACTAATTTAATTAGGAGAGGGAGGGGGGGTTCTGGTGATGATTCTTTTTAGTTTGTTATCATCCTTGATTATTATTTTATTTAGTGTTGTGTATTCATTTTGTTAGTCATGTTGGGAAAAAGCAAATGGAGGGAGATAGTGGTTTTGTGTTGGGATGTATGAAAGGAAGGCCTGTCAGGGGAAGTGTTTGATGTCAGATCTTTGTGCTTTGTAACTGTACCATCCTTCATGTAATATTTTTTTTTTTAAAGTCGCATTATTTCTTCACCAAAAAAATGTGAAAAAAGAAACAGATGTCCATTCCCAATTGTACATAATTGAAATTTTTACAAAAAGTTGGATGAGTACCACCTGGATTGATGCATTTCTGATCAAAAAAGATCTTGAAGATTATATCTGCATGTGCTAGTCTTCAATTCTGCTGCAAATGGAGCAGGCAAAAGCATTTGCCATCCCATTCTCAATGTAGCATTTGTATCAATATCTCATAAATGCTTTGAGAAAAAAAAAATGGGTTGAAATATCTTTGAGTTCCCCCATTCTACAAAGTTAGATCATTATTAATGAAGGCCATAGGCCAGTTTGCATCAACTCACAAACTGCTAGTGGCCCATGGATAATAGGATGACACTCATTGCAGCTAAAACTTGTGTCCCCATAACATTGAAACCCAAAAGTTCAGTCCTGAGATCATGAATTCTGAATCAGAATCCTGTCTTAATGAAGGATTTCTATGAGTACTAAATCTAGTTGCACTACCATTTAAAACGGTTGTTATAATGGAAACCAACGCTAAGACTAATTATCCTAGAATTGACTTTTGTTCCACAGAAAGATTCATCATATCAAAGTGGTATTGCAAACACAGACCCAAGATCAAGTCCTTGGTGATATTATTATATAAGGACTATTAATAGATATAGTATATGCAACTGTAAGTTTAAGTTTACAATACCCCAAGTTAGCTCTCAAAGGCATATGATTTCAACAGAGTTGTTTATTTAATCTATCAGAGAAAAAGCCGAAGGTTAGTTTTTTTTTTGTATCGTGGGTTTTATATATTAGAACAAGGGAACATAATTATGGCAAGCAGCCCTGATGACTTCCCCATTTCAACAGCAAAAGCATTGTCCATGACATCATCCCTAGACTGATTTGAAGCTGAGCACTTATAAGGGATGCAGTCAAAGCATGCTCAAGCTGTTGAAGAGTCCACATTCTGTCACTCTGATGAGAGGTTGTGATATGTCAGGAAGATATGGGGGATTTCTTGGGAAAACCTGTGGCATAAAACTAATCATTTTACAAGAGAACAGAGGAAGGGACTACTTATAAGAGGGTATTATGCCTCAATTGACCCTCACAAATCCAGAAAATTTGAAGCACTTGCAAGTTTTGGCTAGAAAGACATAGAAAGGTCTGTGCTATAAGAACAAATTATCTTTAAATTAGACTTTGAAAATGTCAAATGATTCCTTTTGTTGACTTGTTATGAATCAGTTAAGGGTAAATTACCATGCATTGATCAATTTAAGGCATTTCCCTTCTCAACATGATTTGGAAGAAAAAAAAAAACAAATGAAATTACCCATGAGTGAAAACAATGTAATAATTCCTACTTGCTTCCCATATGGGGCCACTGGACCATAACTTCCCTCAATCAACCTCACAACGATACCATTATAGATAGTGATGGCTACAATGCACACATTGGCAGAGACATTGTAAATAACTTTTTGAACAACCAATTTCTATAGATTCCTCAGTTCTGATAAAAACCAGCATCTGGATCCTGACAAGGTTTAAGGTCGTCAAAAAATGAATTATGGCTGCTACAGTTACACTTGAGGAAATGGCTGCACCAGAAAAGGCCTTATGTTGTTATGCATTGTTCTCAAGCCTATGGTAGCTTGAATGTGCTGCTGTGCCTTCTACAGTTTCTTGTTGGTCAAGTTAGCAACTGGGTTAGTTTCATACTTCGTAGTTAAAAATATATGAACTTCTTGATATGCTCCAGGAATACAGTCTTTATAGCAATTAGGCCAATACCTTTCATCCAGATTAATTTTACCCTACAGAAACTTTTTACTTTTTTTTTTTTTCAAGTTTACCATTATTCACTTGCCATTACCCTACAGAAACACTTTAGTCGAATTTAGAATGGATCCTCCAATTGAATGGGCCTTGAGATTGAATAAAAAAATGGCGTGGATAGGCCCAGAAGAAACAGATACTCCTTCGGCGAAAAGGTGGAGAGTAAAGAATAGTTAGACCCAAGTCAAAACAAGGAGCTAAGGTGGCTAATTTATGAGCCACTCTATTGGCTTGGCTCCCTCCTGTATAAAAGAAAAGGATGTATATTGATTAGAGCTCACAAAAAATAAATTTCCTGACTAATTTCATCTAGGGCCATATCACTACTGCTTAAGTCAGCCAACCACTGCATCGCCATTTTCAAATTGGATTCCACAAGAAGTGGATGAAAGTTAAATTGATTAGCTAGGCGAAAACCAAAAACAGGCTCCTCTTAATTCCCCCCATAAACAATGGAACAAAATCCAACCCGAGCCACAAAACCCAATTTCCAATTAGGGGAGAGCAAAATAACCGTACCGAACATACCGACCCGATACCGACCCGATACCGACGGTATCGGCTCGAAATTTAAGGGAATCGTAGAGACCCCCTCTCAATTTGTACCGTGCCGGATAAATAGGTTTAATGGTTGGTCGGCATCGGTTTGTATAGTCGGTTTTCGATATGAGCCGATACCGACCAGCCCAAGACACCCAACCCAACATTCACATCTCCCAAGCCCAACAAAATTGCTCCAGCCATTGATCCAACCCATGCAACTGCCCATAAAAACACTAACCCAAATACCACAAACCCTAAAATCACTTATTCTCACTCTCTCACTTTCACTCATCTCTCTCCCCGTCTCCCACGCCGCTGCTCACTCCTTCTCCATTTCTATCTTTCTTTTTTTTTTTTCCTTCTGCCTTCTCCTTCCCCAACCCTCACTCCCCCTTCATCTATTCCTTTAGCCGTCTTTTGCGTCTCCTCCATCCCCTCCCATTTCTGTTGGATTGTTGCTGTTGTCGTGAATATGAATCCGGGTAGGCTTCTGGGTTTAATTTGTTTAGTGTTTTTTGGGTTTTTTTTCAGGGTATGGGAATAATGATTTTCTGTGATTTTTTAAGTGAGTTTGAAATGGGTATTGGGAAAAAGGATGGATCTTGAACTGTGAAAAGAAGAAACCAAGTTCTTCCCTTTCGTCATCTTACTGATTTTTCCCCAAAATTCTCTTGGTGAAAATGGAAAACTGAAAGTGAACTGTGGTGTTCGGTGGTATTGTTTACCGACCTAACCGATGTCGGTATTGATCGGTATAATACCAATCGGTGTAAAGCAGAATTTGGCACGGCATCGGTCGGAATTAAAGGTCATCGAAAAAATCGGTATATCAATCAATCGGTACGGTATATACCGTACCGACGTTTTGCTCACCCCTATTTCCAATCACCAACAGAATTCATCACAACACCTCCAATACACATTTCATGTCCTGTAAAGTAACCAATATTAAATTTCCAGCACTCTACCCCTGATGGTTGCCACCGCATTGAGATTGGAGCATTAAGGGTGCACACATTCACCCATGCATTATGCGTGAGTGCCCCTGAGAAGTTAGAAGCAACGTGTTTTATAGCTTGGATAGATTCTGTATTGACATTATTAGTAGACGTGGTTGATTTAATCTCTACACTGTGGGTTCGTTAGGGGTGAGCACGGTACAGTCTCCATACCAAATTCCAGTTTCGGAACGGAGCTCCAAATATTTCGGTTTCTATTTTACGGTACTCCATTCCATTTGTAATTCTCGGAGCTCCATAATTTTCGGAGACCATAATTTCAGTACAGATTTTACGGATTTTCAGTTCTCCACGGATACATCAATTCTCGGATTTTCGGAGCGGATTTTTCGGATTTTCGGTTCGGAGTAGAATTTTGGAATTTTCATAAAGCAATTTCTCTAAAAATAATGAAAAATTAAACCAAATACGCAGATATTATATATATAATCAACGAATTCCCTATTGAATTAAAAAAAAAAACTTGAACAAAAATAATTCAAGCATAAAATATACTTGAAAAAATTCTTCAATAATAAATTAATTAACAGTAACTTCACATTGTCATTGTCATATCTGACATTAGATAAAGAGAATTGTAACTTTTGGACTCAAAGCAAAAAAATCAAAACAACAATTTTTCTTAGTTGACTGTTACATACAGTCCCAGCGCATCCAAACTTTCTCCATCCGTACATGTACAGAGAAATAATTAATACATATTAGTAATATTTACAATTTAAATAATAAAGAAAAGATAAAAAATTTAAAATACCTTTCAATTTCATAACATATTCTATTCAATCATCGTCAATATTAATAAGGGGATGTTCGTGCATTGAAATTCCTATATAAAAAGACAAACAAAAGTAAGTCTATAATAGATAATATACTAATAAATACAATGAAGATAAAAAAAAGGAAAAATTGCCTGATCCTATTTCCTCTAATTCTTCTAATTGCTCCTCCACACAAATAGAAGATTTTGATCTTCGAAACCAATTTTGTCCGCATATAAGAGCTTCCACTGTTTTTGGACTACGAGAGCTGTGAAACTGGGTTCGTTACGGACTTATCCTTAACGAATGTGGATGGCGGTGATGGAAGGAGAAAGGGTGAATAGGCTTATCCTTACGACTTCCTTGTATCTTCCTTGTATCCTATCATCTTTGCCTCCCGAATTCATTCACGACCTCGTCTTGGTTGACCATCCGCCCTTACTAATCAAGGTTTTCGTGATGGCATCCTCCTCGACAGCCTACGTTCGATATTTGCTTTGCGGTTTGGGCACAAGCAGAAGCAGCTCGTGATTAGCAAGTCTTGTGGCTACATTGCCAGGGTTTCCATCACTTGGGTACTTTGCTTGTCTTATGGTGGGTTGGGTTCTGCCGGAAATCGACTTAGGATTTTCGGAAAAGATCTGACATTTAAGATAATACTCTGTGTCTGCTTCTTCATTCTCTTGATTGGTAAGCTATTTTATTTGACATTAATTAATTATTGAATTTACTAGTTACTACTCTTATTTATATAAGAATAAATAAAATATATGATCAAGTAGTATAAGCCTAACTGATTTTGTTATTGTGTGTTGCAAGAAGATAGGGTGTAGTGTTACTGAGGAAAGAATCACCGAGGAAGAATTTTAAGGGATTCACAAAATAATTGAACTAGATAGTTCCGCAGGTGAGATTAAGATCTCCAAGTATGTGTGAGATATTATAGGATTTGCCAGGTGAAGTTTTTTTTTTTGGTCGAAACCGGGATGTATATAAAGAATATACTTGAGCAGGATACATGGTTAGGAGTCGGTTGCTCACTCCGACTACTATCTTTTACAAGAAAACTCGTACATGTAATAAGAGACAACCAGCAACAACCTGGCTAATCTAATAAGCAAGCCAATAACAACCGACAACCACTAAGAGCGACAAAGTTAAACAAAAGTCAGATGATCAACTAGGATAAGGAGTATCCACTTGTCGGTCCGTTCCCGACCCAGACCGGAGTGCATTGGGTGAGATTATCATGCGATGGCAGTCTTCTGAAAGCACCACTGCCGTGTGGTTTTGGGGTCTATGGTGACACAGTTGGATGGGGGGGGGGGGTTTAAAATTGGTGGAGATGGTAGGATAGCTGGTGGATGGGGGGAGGCCAGAAGGGCCGGATCCTGGGGTATCAAAAGTAGGGGGATTGGTTGGGACATTAGACACATCTTTAAGGGTTTGTCATCGAGGATGATCCCTAGCTGTAAGTTTTAGAATTTTTAAGGGCTGGGTTTTCTTGATGGATTGTTTTTGGACTCTCATAGGCTGTTTGCTAGGAGGCTTCCTAACAGGCCCGTCCCGAATAAAGTCTTGTAGGGTAGGTAGTGCAGGAGGTGTACCTGATGGATTTTGGGCCTCAATGGTGGTTGTAGGTTGTGGGGGTGGAATGGTGGTGGACGTGTTTGATAGCGGGGCCTCGGGCATCGTCTCTATAGAGTGGGGAGGTGCAACAGGGACAGAACGGGTCTGCATGGGCTCCTCCTGGAGAGAATGGCTGAGGATGTGGAACCGATTTTGTAAGCTGCTGGAGATAGAGGGTGGCAAAGGCAATGCTGGGTGGACCGGTTGCCGTTGGGATGGGCGCTTGGAGCATTTCGGAACATTCATCCAGGCGCCCCTCCCATTGTGTGACCTGGTGATCGAGGCCTCGACATCCATAGGGGTTGATGAAGAGGTGCCTGTGGTAGGGGGTGGGCTATGAGCAGCTTCTGGACAAGTTAAGATACTGTGACCTGGTGTCCCACAAATAAAACAAATATCGGGCAAGCCCTCATAGCCAACCTTTAGGGGTTCGCCATCCAGATATACTACCCCTTTCAGGGGTTTTGTTAAGTCAAGGCATACAGCAACTCTAGCAAATTTGGCTCGACAAGGGTTAGAAGTATTACCATCGAGCTTAACTGTTCTTCCCACCATGTTGCCAAGTTGACGTAGAATTCGGGAGTGGTAGCGGTTTGTTGGGAAGTCTGGAAACTGGATCCACGCCACGATGGAGTCGATTGTCCTGGTAGATGCTCGGAAGTTCGGAGTCTAGGGTTGCACACTAAGGACACAGCCATAAATGCTCCAGGGACCGTCCGTCAAAGCATGGTCATAGTCCTCCAATGCCCAGAACCGCACCAAGTAAAAATTATTTTCAAGATCGATGATCTTGAAAGGTCCCGTCGGCTTCCAAATGAGTTGTAATTGTGCCTGCAGAGATTTGAAACCGATGTAGCGCCCGTATAATTTGATCACCACCGCATTTTCCCATTGTTTGTTCAACCGGGTTTTGAAGGGGTCGGACAACACCAAATTATCGACTCCATAGATTTGGGACATCGTCAGATCACCTTCTTTGTACACGACCTCTCCTTCTAGTTCCCACGGGTCGGACAAGTACAATGGATTAGAACCAGTAAAAAGAGAGTCCCGGTAACTGGGCCGAGCATCCTCCATGCGCTCGTCTGAACCTGTAGATGGCATGGGCTCTGGTTAGGTTGATTGGGTTCAACCAGCTTGGTTGGACCAGAGGCCGGTCCAATATCGGGTCTGGGCTGCCCGTGAGGCTCCATGGACGTAGCCATAGTACCGGGTCTGGGCTGCCCGGGATCATCACCCACGGGGGAAAGAGACTCTATCGGGTCCGGCGACTCCGCTGCCGCCGGCAGAGGAACGGCCGTCAGTGTGAGTTGCAGGGCGCGATGCTCCTGAAATCGTGGATGGTTGACCAAGGCTCCACCGGCGACGAGTTCAGGGCCGTGAGTAAAGATGGCGGCAGATGTTTTACTGGTGGGGGAGAAGCAGATCTGCGCCGGGAAGAGGAGGAGAGGGCGCCGGCCTCCCGTTCTCGTGAACGGGAGCGTGCTCTCTGGACAGGGCTGGTGGAGATCTGGTGGCGGACAGAGATGGGGACGCTGTCGCCGGCGGACTCCTCGCCCTCTGAAGTGGTGGTGGTGTTGGTGGACATGGCTGCGTTGACTGGAGTTGTGGTGGCGGACGGCGGCACCCGCGCCAGCGGCGCGGTGCGAGGTGGCTCAGTTGTCGTCAAGTTCTGTCGGTAGCTGCACGCCCGTCGTTGGGTAGACTCGATGACAGTTTCCGAGATTGAGGCATCCCATGGGGCGAGCACTAGCTCTGTATGTCGAGCTTGGCCTCGCCGGAAAGTTTGGCTATGTCGGGGAATGGTTTGCTTGCTTTTACTGTAGCACACTCTACTATACTTTTCACTGCTTTTTGCTTAGGTACTTTTCTTTGAAGCCGAATTGGTTAGTTTGGCCCCTTTGTAAACCCTGCCAGGTGAAGTTTTTAGGTGCCAATGGAGGCAACTGCAAGGACGGAAGACAAGAAATATAACACGATACTACGAAATCCCAATCCAACCCTTTTCAAGATGCTGTCGGTAGGATAGCAACATAGCTACAGGCAAGTCAACTGCCTCAGTAGCCATTGACTTGTCACTTTGCTTTTTCTTCCTTCATCTCCTTCTTCAAACTTTCTTTAATCTCCTTCGGAATTGCCTTAATCTCATCCTTTAGACTTGCTTTTTGGTGTGAGTATTGAATTTATTAATTTTTTTGGGTGTGAATGTTGTATCTACTAATTACTACTCTTGTTTACGCGAGAAAAGATAAAACATAAAATATATATGATCAAGGTTACCCTAGGGAATCTCAAGTGCAGCAGCTATCCCTCCACGGACGAGGGCTTAGGGTATGGTAGACATGCTCATACACTCTAATGATGTTTTTAGGTTGCAAATCCAGGGCCATATCAAATATGCTAAAACCAAAAATAAAAAAAAAAATTGCTAGAGCAAAGGAGTAAGTCCATCACATCCAACTTCTCATCAAATTCTAAACTCTTATTGATACATATAAAAAAGAAAAAAAGAAAAAATTCTTATTGAGCTGTTGGATTAAATCATCAAAACTATGAGTGATTACTACTGCTCAAAAATGCCATGCTGCCATAATCATCCGAGGTGCAATCCATTTCCTCATCAAACCAAAGCAGGAAAAGAAAATTCACATTGGGGAAAATGCTCTCCAAAATGTCAAAGAAACTATGTCAAATGACTTCTTCATTTTACTCCAAAAAGACCCAGTTGTTCATCATTTTCACGTCCATGCTTGTTTAGTTTTAGCTCTTTATCATCATAAAATGCTCTGGCTATGTATTATGTATTGGAATTTTCAATCTTGGGAATGCTTCACCATTTGGAGGAGCATGGACCTCAATATATTTTGTGTGCAAACGGGAACTGAAAGGCCTGCATTTGCACTTGTTTGTATTAGATATAGTACGTACCCATCACATTTTAGTTTCTAAATGAAATTACTACTATTCCAATGGCAGGAAAAAAAAATTCTTTAAATTAGACTTTGAAAATGTCAAATGATTCATTTTGTTGACTTGTTGTGAATCATTTAAGGGTCAAGTACTGCCATGCATTGATCAATTTAAGGCAATTCCCTTATCAACATGATTTGGAAAAAAAAAAAACTAAAGAAATTACCCATGACATGAGTGAAAACAATGTAATGATTCCTACTTGCTTCCATATGGGGCCATGGTACGTGGTCTGGACCATAACTTCCCTCAATCAACCTCACAACGATACCATTATAGATAGTGATGGCTACAATGCACACATTGACAGAGACATTGTAAATAACTTTTTGAACAAGAACAACCAAGTTCTATAGATTCCTCACTTCTGATAAAAACCAGCATCTGAATCCTGACAAGGTTTAAGGTCGACAAAAAAAAGAATTATGGCTGCTACACTTGAGGAAATGGCTGCACTAGAAAAGGCCTTATGCTTTTATGCATTGTTCCCAAGCCTATGGTGGCTTGAATGGGCCTAGAGATCTTGTCTAAAACATGGGTGCCAAGGAGGTGGAGTTTGATGCTACCACAATCACAGTGGCTAACATCATGCCAATGTTATTCGTTTATCAAGACTTAGCTTTAGAAGAATGTTAGTGACCGGCCTATGCCAACTCACTAAAATAAGCCCACTAATTATGTTGACAGCCAAAAAAAAATAATGTCTTCTTCATCCTCAGGTTAAGTTATCTAGACCCATGGAGCATCAATTTCACTTGCAAATTGCAATTGATTCCAATTTTCTGACAACTAGGGAAGACATATGCCAATTATTGGAACCGTGACTTGAGAGCTTTTGTGTGTTTTGTCAAAGTTTGGATATAATAGCATGGAGTTTCCATGCACCACCGCCCCATAGTATTAGGAAGGAATTAACAGACTAATCAATTTGCATATATAATGAACGGAAGCGAACATTAATATCGACATTCACTTAAAAATGCACACTCCATGAAGAGAACTGTGCAATATGTCCGGCAAAAAAAAAAAAAAACTGTGCAATATACACTTAATTTAACCAAAGTTTTATTACTAGCAAAGACAAATAAACAAATTGAAAAGACAAGGAGCTGGAATATTACTTATACTTGCTGCGGAGAAATGCAGGAAGCATTGTAGGAATCCGGGTGGGTGGTATCAGGAAGGCACCCTTGACATAAAATTCTTTTGCAGTTCCAGATTGTTGTTTATCAACTACTCTAACCTCTTTTGACCTTAAATTCCACGAGTAAAGACGTGGGTGAGTCATACAACAGACTATGTCATCGTCATTTGGATCCAAACCCAAAGCTTCTACCCCTGGATCCGTCATCATCAATTCGCGTTTCAACAATGTTAGAGAATCGCCGCCATTACCAGGAACAATTTCCCTCAAATAAGCTTTGTCCTTCAACTTCCACGCTCCTGTTTCGTAGTCTTCCAATTCCCAAACAGCCAGGAATCCATCTGCGTAAGCCTTATTATAAGGGGAATAATATCACATTTCGTCCCTGTGTTGCCTCCTCAAATTGAAATTCGTCCTTGTGTTGAGTTTTGATTGGTTTTGATCCCTCAGTTGGTCAATTTTTTATAGTTTTAGTCCTTTTTACCGATTTTATCCCTAAATTCAGGACTTTACTATTCAAACCAGTTTACCAACTCAAAATTCGACCCAACTAACCGACCCAACCCGGAACCTCATTAAAAAATCTCCAATAAATATATAACTCTACCTCCCAAATATCAAAATTTTGGAAATCATTAAAAAAAATACAAAAATATTTTTAAAATATTTTTTAAAATAAAAAATCATAAAGTAAATTATTTTTTAGTTTAAAATTTTTTGAAAATATAATTTTTCCTAGACAAGTAGAGAAAAAGCTTACCACTCTAAGTCGACTATGTCTTTTTGACTACTACTATAAGAGGACTTGTGTGGAGAAGAAAAGAGGGAAAAAAGAACAAAAAGAACAAAAGTAGAGAAAAAAATTTAAATTTGCGAATTTTTAAATTAAAAAATAAAAAGAGAAAAGAAAAAAACATGTGGAGAAGAAAGGTTTAAATTTTGAAATTATTAAAATTTTAAAATAATTTAATTTATGATTTTTTAATTTTTTTAAAAATTTTAAAAAAATAATTTGATTTATAATTTTTTAATTTTTTTAAAATTTTTAAAAAATAATTTATATTTTTTATGATTTTAAAAGTTTTGATGTTGGGTGGTAGAGTTATTTGTTTATTGGAGATTTTTGAATAAGGTTTCGGGTTGGGTCGGTTAGTTGGGTCGAATTTCGGGTGGGTAAACTGATTTGAACAGTAAAGTACTGAATTTAGGGGTAAAATCGGTAAAAAGGACTAAAACCTTAAAAAATTGACCAACTGAGGAATCAAAACCAATCAAAACTCAATACAAGGACGAATTTCAATTTGAGGAGGCAACACAGGGACGAAATATGACATTAATCCTATTATAAGGACAAAATACCTGCAATAACCTCAAAGACCCTTGAGGTGTCACCCCCATTGCTACGCTAGTGATTGGTGTAGATCCAAGTCTTGGTGTGGGAATTATATGGCACTTTTCAGGCTACGAGAATCTGAATGATATAATTCTGCCTTCCTGTTTGTTGTACATAAAGAAGGTGCCATTCCAAGAAAATGTATATGTTTCTTGAGTTATACAGAAGTTAAATACACCACCGAAAGGATGCAAAACCTCCACCTTCCTCCACGTTTGTGTTTCTGATGAGAATATTTCGGCCGTGAATGATGGTTTGTCTCTTCCTGAGACAGTAATTCTCACAACTCTGCAATGGCTCTCATCGCACATGAAACCCACCGTGACTCTTTTGCACCAGTATTCTTCTTCAGGACGGATTGAGGGGAGAGCAACGCATTGCCCCGTGAGTGGGTTGCATAGGTAATACACTATCGGGTTCTCACCGTAAGTTGACACAAGAGTAAGTCCTTATACGATGCTGCGATTCAGAGGGATCCAAATGAGGCAGGGTTGGACTTGGAGGCAGGGAGGAAGAATTCTAGCTTGAATTCACCGGGCTTGGAAGTTACTATGCACTGGGTATATTCAGGCCACTCGTACCATTGGTGAGTTCCATTGAGAATAAGAGCAAAGGATTGTGTTGGCTGAAAACTATTCGAGGCTTCAAGGCGGTCCTTAAAAGGGCGAAGGAATATGGGACTGGAGATCAAAGAGCACCAACGCTTGGAGACCAACTTACATCGAGCAACGAACTTGAATGTGGGGAGCAGTTGCAGAATCTCCAACAACAAGTTGTCGTCAAGATCATCGATATTGGAGTTGTTGCTTTTTGCCATGGGAGAATGAGATCAGAGGCGCCGCTGCAACAACTTCTCAATCTCTTCCCTTGAGTTAGATTCTGTGATTTCACTAATTAACACAAAGCAAAAGTTTCACAAACCCTAGAATGGAATAGGTGTATTACTATCTTATGTGAGCATCAATAAACCATATATATATATATATATATAGGGCTTTTCTATCTTGTGCCCGGGCACATGATAAGCCCTTGAAAATGAAAATAAATTATTTCAATTAATGTTTATTATTTTCATAGTGACTGAAATAACCCTTCTATAAAAAGTGATCTGTATAGTGTAATTAATAATAAAGTGATTTGTATTAAGGTATCTACCAAAATACCTTGACTCCCAATGCTTCACTTGCCGACCACCATCATAGATTTGCCGCCGTCCCAATTGATGATTGGCCCTGGCGAAGAATTCTGTACTCTTGGGAAAGAGAGGAGTGCCATCTTATTCTTACTGAACTACAAGCTTGCATCTTATCCCCATCTTCACCTGACAGTCTCGTATGGTCCCCTGATGTGCAAAAGGGTTTTAGCGTCAAATCCGGCTATAACTTACTGCTCAATTTGTCTCACCCACCCATTACCATTCCTCTAGTTTAGTACTCCTTTCTCCCCCCAAAGATTCAACTCTTCATGTGGCTGATTTTCATGAATGGAATCCCGACTAGAGATGCTCTTCTCCGTAGACAAATCATCCCCCAGAGTGATGCTCACTGCCCTTTTTGTCTTCAACATATTGAATCCATATCTCATCTTTTCCTTCACTGCAAGTTTTCATGGCTGTTGTGCCAACGCATATGTAACTGGTGAGGCGTCCAATGGATCGCTCCTGCTAACTGCACCCTCTGGTTTTCTTCTTGGTCCTCCTCGGCCGGTTATCAACATCCTAAGTGTTGCTGGCTTGTCATTGGCTCTGCTGTTATTTGGTCCTTATGGTTAGCTCGCAATGATCTCATCTTCAATAAAAAGCAGCCCCAGTGGGATACCCTCTTTGATCTTGTCCTCGCCAGAGCTTCATGGTGGATTAAGGCCTATCATCCAAGATTCCAATACTCCACTAGTATGGTAATTGCATACGCAGATTGGATCAAACACTTGAAAGGCCTGCCCAATGGCCATGAGTAATCCTCTTCACTCTGCTTTTAGTGATTAAAGTTCCCCTCTTCAATAAAAAGCAGCCCCAGTAGGATACCCTCTTTGATCTTGTCCTCGCTAGAGCTTCATGGTGGATTAAGGCCTATCATCCAAGATTCCAATACTCCACCAGTATGGTAATTGCAAACGCAGATTGGATCAAACACTGGAAAGGCCTGCCCAATGGCCATGAGTAATCCTCTTCACTCTGCTTTTAGTGATTAAGGCCTATCATCCAAGATTCCAATACTCCACCAGTATGGTAATTGCAAACGCAGATTGGATCAAACACTGGAAAGGCCTGCCCAATGGCCATGAGTAATCCTCTTCACTCTGCTTTTAGTGATTAGAGTTCCCCTCTTCTCTTTCCTTTTTTGTGCAATTGTCCCCACTGTATAGTAGGCCTGTCAGCAGCTTACTGACTTGGCGTATTCTTACTCTGTACCTTATTATGATTTTTTAATAAAGCTCGATTAGCATAAAAAAAAAGTGATTTTTATAGTATAACTAATAATAATGAAGAGTTATTTCAGTCACTATGAAAATAATATACATTAATTGTAATAATTTATTTCTATTTTTAAGGGCTTGGGCACAAGATAGAAAAATATATATCAATTCATTACTAAATTTTTGACGTAGTTAATTGCATTAAAAATCTTGCCTTTTTTTTGGCAGATGTTATATACTTAATTACTTAAAAAGTCAATCTTATGATTTTTTTGGTACATGAGAATCTTCAATATTATTCACAACTAGTGCAACTCACCGTGTTACACACGGGTTTGAGCCGCGGTTGAATTAGGCCGTGTTACACACGGATTTTCTAAGCGCTTATATTATTTCGAAAAACTTTAGTCATAACATATTATTTGGAGCATTTACGTCCATGGGCAATATAAACTTCCATATATATTTGTATATAGCTTATTTTTATGTGATTGAGTTTTAAAAATCGGAAACTACAACAGACACCCAAAAAAAGCAAAAAGAAAAGCAGAGGGACAAAAAAATATATATGTAAATGGCTTACCTATTTTTGGCTCTGCTGGCAATAACAGTTACAGTTCAAGAAAAGCTCCCATGTCTCCACCACCTTCACAAATATAGATCATATGC
This sequence comes from Turnera subulata, assembly GCA_028386065.3. Lineage (NCBI taxonomy): Eukaryota > Viridiplantae > Streptophyta > Magnoliopsida > Malpighiales > Passifloraceae > Turnera > Turnera subulata. The sequence goes on from JAKUCV010003680.1 coordinate 92,766, forward strand.
AGGTGAGCAAACAATCAAATCAAGTTTGTTACAGTAACAATTGGCAAAAACAAAATTATAACACAATTATATACAATCACAAACAGGATCCCTCTGCAAGAAACCAACAACAAACACGCACGTACGAAGATGATGCGACTCCAACACCTCAAATCATGGACGTCGTCAATTTATAGCAGCAGGATGGATGGCAGAAGTCGCAAGGCATTCTATGGATTAGTTCATGAATGATATTCAATAAAGTTAATGGCAATAGACTCTCCATTTCCCAGCATAATTACATGAATATTGTATTTGTAGTTTCCGTTTCAAAGGAATGAACTTAAAGCTATTAGGCAATTCAGAAGACATTATCCACTTACTATCATAAATGGCAAGCAAAAACATTTTGTAACTAAGTCATGTATTGGATATGAAGAGCCCTTAACATTAATGCCAACATTAATGCCAACAATAACCCACAAATTGTAGTGGGGATGCCACATGTCAGCACCAAAATTGCCAGGTGTCATCATCATATTTGGGACTCTGCTTTAATATATATATATATATAGACTCCCGCCAACCCTGAAATCACTTTCAATTCCATCTACAAGGATTGAATTTATAACTTATTGGAACCCAAGGAGATGCTAATAAATTACAATTTGCGTTGGCTCATTCTTATGTATTTAGGGTAATTACCGACCCCATATAAACACCGGGTCGTTCTATGGTGCTCCTTAAAGACCATACTCTTTTTTATCACCTTCTTATAATTTTGTTGATTACCCGTTATTAATCAAATTTAACAAACAATAATTTTAAATTTTAAATAATAACAAATAATTTTTTTTAAGAATATTTTTGTTTATTTATGATGAGGCTAAATTTATTTAAACAAGATTTGGGCCAGATTGAGTATATTGGGCTTAGATTGAGTTGTTGAGACTAAGGGTTTGAAAATCAGACCGGCCATTGAACTGGCGAAGAAAATGTTTAAGGAAATCGAGGTCCGACCAGGATTCAATCTTTTTGTTAAAATAAGACAAATTTTATACAAATTAGTGCTTGAATAATTTCATTTATATAGATTAACTTATTATATATTAAAATTTTAAACTATATATACTTTTTATGCTAAAAAAACCCAAATTAAAATAAGTTTTTATAGACAATAAACTTTATATAGAGGAAATTTTAATTTCTAGTAGCCTAGTTAGCTGGAAGTTATAAATATGAGTGGGAGGTCAAAAGTTCAATTCTATTGTTCAACAATAATCTTTAAATTTGGACTTGGAAAGGTTGGTTTGGCCGGTAAAAACTGTTCACGGTCCGACCGGTTCTTTTAAAAACCGGCCGGTTTGTCCGGTTCTTCGCGGTTAAGAAAACAGCCCGAAAATAATGTCAAACCGAACCGGGACAAGGCCAATTTCCGGTTAAACCGGGTTGAACTGGCCGGTCCGGTTTTGATAACCTTGGTTGAGACCACATCTGATCCATATCCGCGGGTTCAAACCAGATTTCGTTTCTCGTTGAATCCTTCTTCAATATATAAGGAACGCAGCTCGGTAACAAGATCAAGTATTTCAAGTTTTTCTTTTTGAGAATAAATATTTTAAGTTGATTGAGAAGGCCTCAATCAAATTAAATCAAGGTGGATTGGGGAGGAAATTGATAAAACTGTTAATTTGGAGGCGCACTTTTTAGATTTTGTGTGACTTGGTAGGAGCCAAGGCCATATTGATCCATAGAGTTGGTTGATCAGGATAGTTTCTGGTTGGTCGAGTTAGTAACTGGGTAAGCTTCATATTTCGTAAATATGAACGCCATGACGTGATCCAGGAATACAGTATTAATAGCAATTAGGCCAATCCCTTTCATCCAGATTAATTTTATACTGCAGAAATTTTTAACTTTTTTTTAAAAAGTTTACCTGAGACGCCCCGACCCGTATTTACCTTACACAGTAAACACGTGTCGGAACTGTGACAACCCAACCCAATAAAGCCCCACTAACTGTGTGTAAATCAATAAATTGGCCAACGGCCCAATAACAAAACTGAAAACCGGCCCTTCGGCCCAACATAGAACTCGTCACCCGAACCCCGGGACATCAACAACAACCATCCGGCCCAATGGCCCAACTACAACATATACACAGCAGAAAACTCAACAATATGCACAGCGGAAGACTTATGACTCACATGACAACTTATGCAAGGCCCAATGCAACTAATGGATCCGAGTCCTGTCCGAGGGTACGCTTCAGCTCGCCCGGTACGTTCCTGCACTACAAACAACTCATCCTACGGGATGAAACCCCGCAGGCGAGGGGTGAGTCTGAAGCGCTCACCGACGAAAGATAAACAGTGATATATAATCAACCATAATACTTTCGAAATAAACACAACAATAAGCAAAAACAATCACATCATAAGGTTACTGCCATAACAACCAACACATACTTCACGACAGAGGAATCCAACTCAAACAACACATCAGAAGAAACCTACTAAATCATATCAAAGCCAAGACCAAATGAATACTCATTAATTTTTATTACCAATTTTATCTTCCGGGCCCCGTCACTGGACAAGCTAGGGTCGTACCAGGTTATCAATTAATTCCGGATGCCAGGTCAAAGAACCAATCCAAATCTTACTATACCGGGACCATGTCCCAAATTACCAAATCACACCGGGTTCAACAACCCAAAATACTATACCGGGATCAACATCCCAAAACTGGATATTCGGTATATCCGAACCACTGGGTATTCGGTATACCCCAACCACAGGCATCAACATACCAACCGGATATTCGGTATATCCGAACCACTGAGTATTTGGTATACCCTAACCACAGGCAATAACATGCCAACCGAATCAAGTAACCAAACCAAGTAACCGACCATAGCATCCCAGAATTAATCTTCAAACCATCGGGTCGTACCACTACTTCCCACATATATCATCATATCATATCAATTCCAATTTCCAATTTCCAATTCCCATTTCTCAATTATCCACAGTCAATAGTTTATTCCAATTATTCAACACAACACTGTCTACTGCCAACAATCACAATATCCATAACAGCCAAACAATTATCTAATTCCTATCAGCTCAAGTTACACAACAGACAAATCCTTCAACAGTTTCATGACATCATTTACTCACAGTCCAACATCAATCACAACACAGTATCCAATAAACCAATAATGGCCATACAGCGGTTCAATCAAGCAACTCAACATCATAGCAACAGCAACAACCGTAACCATTGCAGCCAATAACCAACATAATTCCATATTACCAAACATATATCAACATTACATATAGCGCCAGTTATTCACAATTAACAATTTATCACAATACCACACGACCTAATAGCACAGTCCAATTCCTGTATTCTTTCTTCAATTATCTCTTTTTCATTATTCCAAATTATTTCACAGACTCGTCCAATCTAAAATCTCGTATCACTAATTAAACACAATTGACGGATCAACATTATTCTCAGCACAGATTCCACAAATCAATAACACAACGAACCAAGAACAGCAACAACATTTCCACAACAATCAAGTAACAGTCAACAATCATTTCTGTAACAGCCCGGGTAAATTTTTGATTTTTACCGGGACTGTAGAAATTGTTTCACCGTGATTTACTGTTGAATTAATCTCGGATAATTAATTCGAGGTAAATCGATAGTCATTTTTCGAAACCGAGAATTTTCCCGCGCTCGGGAGTTTCTTCCTAACTAACCGAGCCTCGGTTTCCAGTTCCGAGACTTGGACGACGTTCAGGAGGATTAATCGGATTTTCCAAGCCCAAGTTGTATTTTTGGACTCGGGACGGAATTTGTCGGAAAGGCGGGAGTATCCCTGCGTTTACAAGATTCCGACGCGAGAATCCGGACGGCCGAATGTGGTTGCCCCGAGCCACTCTTCTTCCTTCTTTTTCCTTCCTCTTCCTCTTTCCCGGCAACGTTTCTTCTCTTTCCCGGTTTTTCCTTCAGCCGCGGACCCCGCTTTTCCTTCCTTCTTTTCTTCTTTCTTTTCTTTCTTTTTCTTCTCTTCCTCTCTTCCACATTTTCCAGCCGGCCCGCCTAATTTTTTTTCCTCCTTTCTCGTGAACTTCTGCCGGCCATTACCCCCACCACTTTCTTCTTTCTCCCCTGTCTTTTTCTTCTCTATTTTCTCTTGTTTTCTTTCCCCTTCCTTTTCTTTATTGTTCCTCTTCTCCTTACCGAGCCCTCACGCCCTCCTCTGCCATCATTTACCTCCCCATCCACTTCTCTCTCTTTCCCCTGCCATCATCATCATCATCACTCTTCTCTCCAACAACCCGAGCCATCACCTCCCCTTCCTTATTACTTCTTTCCTCCGTCGCCATGGCAAGCCGCCGCCCCTGCCTCTGCTCGCGGCCGCCAACACGAGACAAGCTCGACCAACCGAGCAGAGGAGCACCGCCGCCACCATCCCAAGGTCGGCCCGACGCCGATCTCCTCAACTCCTCCTCGATTTGTCTCACGCCGTCTGCCGCCCTGCTCCTCCCATCTCCTCCCTCGCGACGCCGCCACCAAGCCAAGGAGACATTGCCGCCCGAGACGCCTCCGATCTCCTCCCTACAACTCATCTGTCACACCGTCGCCGCCGACCCCTTCCCCTGTTCTCGCGATGCCGACCTCTCCTCCTCCCTTCACCGCCGCGACGACCGTCGCCATCTCTTCTTCTCTGCCACCAGACGCCATCACGAGCAGCCACCACGCCTGACGCCTTCTCCATCTTTCTCCTTTGCCGTCGTCGTCGTGTGGGTAAGATCCAGCGACGATCCGTACCCCTCCTTCTTGTCCTCTCCTCCTTAACCGATTGTTGTGTGTTTGAACTGATTGGGTCTTGTCTTGGTTGTTTTGTGTTTTCTGTTCGTGGCTCTGTTTGTTGAATCGGACGTGGTTATGGTGGGTTTTGTGACGATGGATGGGTGGCGTTGATGCTGTTGCTGGGTGAGGAATGATGGACGAAGTTACTGTTTAGCCATGAACAATAGCTAGATGGGCTGTGTGAACAGTACTCCGGCCGGAATCCGGCGAGTTTCTGGCGAGTTCCGGGAATTTTCCGGCGAGACCTCGGATGTCTGCCGGCGTGAACAGTACGTCTTCAGCAACGGAACTCGATGGACGGATGCTTCGGTAATTCCTTGGACTCGTTTAACTCCTATGTGCTCGGGTTTGGGCTCGGTGCACAAATGGGCTCGGAAACGGGCCGACGTGCGGAGGCCCATATTACCGTGACGCATACGCATTTAACGGACTTGATAACGAAACCGATGGATAAGTTAGAAAAGAGGATATAATATATAATTAAGCGATAACGATTTAAACTATGGATTAAGAACGTTAATGAACCGTAAATTCGCCTAAAAGAACTGATAATTAAGTAAAGTTTACCAAGATTATAAGATTATAACAACGGAGGTATTTCCTATTTAACGGATTTATTATCGGACATGTAATATTCATATACTATTTGGACGTATTTAACGTTACCACTATTTTATGATCAACTATTACTAGGCGTATATATGTGGTTATTACTATTATTGTTATTTTATCGAGGATAAGTAATTACGAAATAATACTTACTTTGACATATTACTAAATATAACTTATACAAGTATTTATGTATATATATACGTTTTTTTGTCATGAGCGACTAATGGGCCGGGATATCGACTTGAACGTTTGGATTCGGATCTAATTTAACGTTAAGTATAATTAGAATATCGATAGGAAACTCGGTTTCGGTTTTAATTTGAAATTAAGTATAAATAATATATTGAATAAAGAGGTTAACATCATATGAAAGAAATTTATGGAAATAATAGAAATTGGATATAAGACAAGCCGTACAACGATTTCTAAAACCGGCATCATGCATAATCCTCTTGTCAGTGCATTATAAATGATTGTGTTGCTATGTGTATACATATAGGGTATCGAGGTTGACCGGATAGCAGTTTCAGAGACATACCAGGTGAGGATGGATAAACCTTGATATGTGCCCGTAATGCTGTGTGTGTATTTTGTTGTTTGTTTGATTTGCTGGAATGACTGTTGACTGTTACTTGATTGCTATGGAATTGTTGATGTTGTTGTTGTTGTTGAATCGTGTTAGACCTGTGTATGTTGTATTGGAAATATTGTTGAACTGCTATTTGTGAATAATTGGTGACATGAGGTTGTTGATCGAATGTGATTGTGGATTAACCTGAGGAATATTGATGATGATGTTAGACTGTGATATTGGAATTGTGATACTGTGTTGAGAATAATGATGAACTGGTCAATGTGGATAATTGAGAAAGGAATAATGAGTATTGGAAATGGAATTGGATTTGATATTGAGATGATGATGTAATTGTCACTTGGAAAGTAGTGGTACGACTAGATGGTTAGAGACTAGTTCTGTGGTGTCTTGCCAGAGGGTTTGTTGGTTGGGGTGTTGACCCCGGATTTGTGATATTGGGATGTTGATCCCGGATTTGTGATATTGGGGTGTTGACCCCGGATTTGAGATATTGGGATGTTGATCCCGGATTTGAGATATGGGGATGTTGATCCCGGATTGTGGTGGGGCCTGGCATCCAGAATTAGTTAATAACCAGGTACGACCCTAGCTTGTCCAGTGACGGGGCCCGGAAGATAAAAATTGGTAACAAAAATAATTAAGCATTCATTGGTCTTGATATAGTTGTTATGGTAATTTTCTTGTGATGTGATTGGTTGAGCTTGATATGATTTGGTGAGAGTCCTCTGTCGTGTTGTTTGCGATGATTTCCTCTGTTGTGTTGTTTGAGTTGTAATCCACTGTTATGTTGTTTGTGATAGATTCATCTGATTTGATTGTTGTGTTTACTTCGAAAGTATTATGGTTGAATATATCACTGTTTATCTTTCGTCGGTGAGCGTTTCGGACTCACCCCTCGCCTGCGGGGTTTCATCCCGTAGGATGAGATGTTATTGTACAGGCTTGGTGCATTCCAGACAGGCTGCGGCGTTATCCCTTGGACGGGCTTGGATCCATAGGTTGCATCTGTTACGCATACAGTGTTAGTGAGTCTTTAAGTCTTCCGTTGTGCATGCCTTCACTATTGTTGGGCCATTGGGCCGGTTATGTTGTTTATGTTGTTCACTATTTTGGGCCGTTGGGCCGAGTTATTGTTGTTCACACTGTATGCTTGGGCTTTATTGGGTTGGGTTGTCACAGTTCCGGCACGTATTTACTGTGTACGGTAAATACGGGTCGGGGCGTCTCAATTTCAGTGGTTCAATCAAGCAACAAGATACACATACAACATTACAGGCACATATCAAGGGTTATCCATCCTCACCTTAGCCGATTACTCAACTCCGGAAATAATGACCGGTACGACGCCGGCTCTTCGGGAAACTGCCCGATATCCAAACCTATACAACAAAACCACATATATTCACATAAATACACATAAGAGTATGTCATGATGCCAATTTTACGAAATAAACCCATCCCGGTTACTCATCTTTTATTATTATCTTTTACGGAAAATATTTACCGTACGTATTTCCGAATATAATTTCGGTACCATACTTTAATTAAAACTCTTTTTAAAATATATCTTCATAAAATAATTATAATTTCCAAAATAATAATTTCCATAATTTTTCTGGAATTTATAATATATGTATTTATTTTCCATAATATTTCCAAATACTTTTCCAAATAATTACATTATCAAAATAATTATATATTTTAGAAATATAAATCATGTATACCATAATTACATATTTTCCCAAAAGGTACAAGTTACCATAATTTACAGAAAATTAATTACGTATTTATAATTTTCAGAAAATATATAGTATTTATTTTTTTCTATATACATATACAATATAATTTTCCAACACCAAATATAATTAACTTAAATTTACAAAATACATATTCATTTACATAATCCACAATCACAATTTCCCAGACAAAAATAATATACATATTAATTTCCAGAAATTATTTTCAAGGTATATATATTTTTTTCCAAGTAATATTAGTTTTTCCAAAACACATCTTAATTATTTTTTTCAGGGTATATATATATTTCAAAACCATAAACCATAACACAGATTTACCATATTTTTCGAAATATAAAAATATATATTTTTTTCCAAATAATTAACAACAAAATAGATATACATGTATATATATATATATATATATTTAAAAAAAAAGAAAAATAAAACGAACCAACCCGTCAACCCGGCCCAGGGAGGTGCGACTCGGTTGCAACCCGCCCAGGCGAATCGGATCTTACCTTAGGGACGGCGGTCGACGGCGCGGCAATGTGAGGGAAGGCCAGCGCGAGGTCGGTGAAGCTGGGGCGACTCCAGGGGCGGTGCTATCTCGGCGCGAGGCGGCGCGGTGGCGGAGCAGTGAGGAAGAGAGCCAGATCCGTGGGGAAACCGGCGGGTCAACGCCTCCTGCGCGCGCGTCCGGCGGCGGAATCAGTCGGGGGAGGTGGTTCCGGGGTCGCGACGGGACGGCGACCTTCCTGGAGGTGGCGGTGGAGCTCGAGACGGCGGGGTTTGGTCCGGCGAGCACAGTAACGAGGAGGCGGCGAAGGTGGCAACTGTTCACCTCTTCTTTTTTTTTTATTTTCTTCCATTTTTCCTTATTTTCTTCTATTTTCTTCTTTTCCTCTGATTTCTTTTTTTTCCGAATTTCTTTCTTTTTTTTCACTCTCTCTGTTTCTTTTTTTCTTCTATTTTTCTGTGTTTTTTTTATTTCTTTTCTCTCCTTTTTTTTCCTTCTTTTCTTTTTCTTTTTCTCTCTTTTTTTTTCCTTTTTCTCTCTTCCTCTCTTTTTCTCTTCTGCCTTCTCTCGGCTGCCTCCCTTAAATAAACTGAAAATTTTACTATTGATCATGTGAATCAATAATAAAATTTCGTCCGCATTACGGGCGAATCCAATCCGGACCAGAAAATAACAGATACCTCCTTAGTTATTTTTCGGTGTGATTTTCCGAGAAATTCCGAAACCCGAAAAATACCAACTTAGTTCCGAAAAATTCACAGGAAAATCACGAGCGCGGGAAAACCTTCGGTTTCGAAAAACGACTCCCGATTTACCTTGAATTAATTACCCAAGATTAATTCAACAGTAAATCACGGTAAACGACTTCTACAGTCCCGGTAAAAATCAAAAATTTTACCCGGGCTATTACATTACCATTACTCACTTAGTTACAATTTTGTATATTTAGAAGCTGAACGGCATCTCAACTTTGACTTTAATTTACATGAATCAACACAAATGTACAACATTTAGACACTCTACCAACGTTGGATTGCTCTGAAGAGTATCTTAACGATTTGATTCTGCTTAAGGTTGCTAAACCCGGTCCGGCGATTAATCTGGTCGAGTCACTGGATCACGATTTTTTTGATTTAATTGCGGTTAGATTCAGATTCTATGGGAAATTTACAAAGAAAGTGTGTTCATTCGAAAAACTTACCGATAAACTGATTTTGTTAATATGTGTGCAGCAAGCTGGTAGGATGCAGCGTTACAGGAAAGTATCATGAAGGAACTTGGAATATTTTGGGGATCTGTTGTCTTAGCGATGAACAATTTTGGATGCAGTATAATCAATGTTATGTTGATGCTTGATCACCTACCACAATTCACAGTGGCTAACATTGAGGACCTTTAGTTTAGGCATTTACACTATGTTAATGAACACGTGATTCCTTGACTTGTGTTGTTTTAACTCTTAAGAGTTAAGACATTACTGAAATGTCGTAGAATTTGTAACAGAACAAGGCTTTCACTTTTGGTCATTTAGTAGGGTAACCACTTCAGAAGATAAGGTTATAGTACATGGAAAAAGAATCCAGCTATTTTCGAAACAAACCAATGATTCTGGAGAGAGCATTCTGATTCCTGTCATCCCGTTCTTTCTAGCTTTAGGTAATTTAGATGAAGAGAGCGACACATTACGAAAGAAATTTAAGGGAATCTTTAATATTAAAAAATGCGAGGTTCCATTTGCCAGTCCGTGGCATGACCATCTTCAAGCCTACATTACACAGAGGACGAAGTTCTTCATCAACATCTGAACAAAAACAAAACAAAACAAAACAGTCTAGTCTTCCAAGAACCTATTCTTCAACAGGAGTTTCTTCAACAGGGGTTTCTTCAACAGGGGCACAATCTGGCTTCTCTGAGGCTGTGGTTTTTACAGACATGTTCTTCACAACACTGAATTTGGCCTCAACAGCTAGAAACTTGTCAAGCAGTATCTCAACAGCATCATTATATGATTCAAATTTCATGGCCCACCCAGTTTCAAAGTCCTTAACCTTCTGCTCAATCATCAGGCGGTTAAGTCTTCTTTCTTCCTCTTGCTTCAGGCGCAGCTTCTCCAGCTCTGTGGTACTCAACACAAGACCCCCAGACCCAGCATCCTTGTAAATTGGTTCTTCAGGCAGTTGACATTTTGCCCTGTACTCAGCAAATGCCTTGTGGGTCTCCTTCAAAGCCTTTCTGTACCCAACTAGAAGGTTCCCCATCATATACAGCTCCCGTTCAAGCCTATAAACCTGCACCTGTTTCTTCTGCTGTTCTTTCTGCAAGTGCTGAATAAAGGTGTCCCGCTGCTGCACTTCACCAATCCAAGCTTGCTGCTGAGTCATACTCATCTGCTGATGTTCCTGCTCCTTTGCTTGTTGAGCCATCCTTGCTTTTCTTGTCCAGTGCTCTAACTGCTCCAAACACCCATCAAGATCAGACGGCGGCTCATCACATCTCATCCTCTTGTTACCACCATTAAGCATTTGATGAGGCAAATCATCATCAACATGCTCAATCTCCCTCTTATTCATGTTAAGATTACCAAAAAGAGATGAACTACCAGGAACTGTGTGTGCATCAACTCTAGATGCAAGAAACTCCCCCGATGACAGATCATCATGAATTTGTAGCCCGGAATCAAAATTAATTTGTCCCCCTTCCATTGTTGCAATAAGATTCTCATTACCTACACCATGCAAACTATCCCCTCTGGGTGAGATATGGAAATCCAAATCCTCTGCTTCCTCCTCTTCTCCTTCCTCCTCTCGTGCCCCTCCCTCTTCCTCTTCCTCACCGTCTTCAACCCCTTGTTCTTCTTCCCTCTCTTCCCCACATTCTGCACCTTCACCATCACCGCCAAGACTACACTCCACATCTTTAACACCAAAACTACAGGACCGCAGAAAAGCCCCATCCATACCGCTCTTTTCCCACTGGCCCTGTACAACCCCATCCCTAATACCATCAAAGTCCATCATATCACCATCACCCACATCCTCCTCCTTCCCCTCTTTGTCTCCCTCATCATCTTTCATCATATTATTGTCATTCTCCGTTCCACCAAGACTCAACTCAATATGATGCTCCTCCAACTTGGGATCTCCAATATGCTCCTCCAACTTGGGATCTCCAATATGCTCCTCCAACTTGGGACCTCCATGAGGCTCCTCCTCACCCGTCCTCGCATCATCCGCAACAGCCTCCACATCATCCTTAACATCCACCTCCATCCTCTCCACCTCCTCTTCCTCCTCCTCCTCCACCACCTCCAACAACTCCTCTTTCTGTGACTTGATCAAAATCTGCAAATGCGAAGCGTAATAACAATTCTCCAACTCAGGGGAAGCTGTCAACTCCTTATCAACCATGAACCAAACCAAACTAGCCCAGTCCACCTTATCAAAGTTCCCTTCTTTGACCAATTTCATCCAATTCACAACCTCATCCGGCGTCATCCACATATTGTCGTCATGCAACAACAACCACTCCGACACAAACTTCTCCACAAACGCAACAGCCTCCTCGCTCTCCTCCACCTCCACCACACCCTCGCCCGCGCTACCCTTCTCCTTCTTCACCGGCAGCTTCAACGCACGAGCCAAATCCGAACGGTTGACCAAGACACGGACCCCATTCACGTAAGAAGCACGCGCCGACGAATTGTACCCGGCAATCAGCTGCGCAATCAAATCAGACCGGACCGGGAAATCGAAATCCAAGTGAACGAAATCCCACAACCCGAGCCGCCTGAGCAGTCCCTCGTGAGAATCGAAGTCTAGGGTTTTTCTATCGGGCACGAAAGGAACGACCTTTAGGGTGGTGGAGAGTATTTCGAGCTTCTTAAGCGCCTTCTTCTCCTGGGCAGCATTCCTCTTCTTCCCGGGCCGCTTCCGCTTCTGCCCTCCTCCGCCGCCGCGGCGAGAAGGCATCTGGGTGTCGGATAACGTGGGAGAGAAAGGGGTCAGTTCCTCCAAGTCGTCTTCCGGCTGGTCCTCCGGTGGGTCAGGGATCTGTACGGTCAAGTTGTTAGTGTTCTCGGTCTGTGGTTGATCCGATTGTGGTGGGTTTGGTTGATTTTCTGGGATTTCTTCTTCTGGTTGTTGGGTTTCTTCTGCTGGGAGTTCTTCTTCTGGTTGTCGGGTTTCTTCTGCTGGGATTCCTTCTTCTGGTTGTTGGGTTTCTTCTGCTGGGATTTGTTCTTCTGGTTGTTGTTGGGTGTCTTGAGCTGGGATTGGATCCTGATCTGGGTTATTGGGGGTTGTTGACATGTTAGGGTTAGGGTTAGGGTTTTGAGGAGGAGGAGAAGGAGGAGGAGGAGTGGCGATTGGGGGTGGATCGTGGTGGGTGTTAGTGGGAGAAGAAGCCATAAAGTGGTCGTAGTAGTGACTAAAAACTACACTGTTCAAAACTGTACAAATTTCAATCTTTTGTTTTCTTTTCTTATAGGAAAAAAAGAAAAAACCTTAAATCGAATTCGCTACTCCAAATCTCTAATAAATCCCTATTAAAGACATGTTTTTTTTTAAAAAAAAATTTCCCTAAATCGAATCCGAAGCAATGGTTTGTAGCAAATCATATTTGGAACCGGATGGAAATTACAATTTCCTCACCTAGATAATTTTTCCTGCAATTTTTTGTTGCTGAAATTTCTACTGCAATTTACACTTTATTCTCTTTGGTAGAATGCATTTTTTTATTAATTTATCATCTTTTATAAATAAAACCATATCCTCCTCTTTTTTTTTGGGTACAAAACCATATCCTCCTTGAAATAGAATAAATATAGAGACATAATTTCTAAAAAAGATACTCACCTCCTCCAAGGTTTTTGTAGGCAATTTGGAAGGGGAAATCCAATATCAGCTTGTTACCGTAATGTGGTGAATTACAATGACGGTTCCAAAAAAATTTTACTCGGGTAACTAATAAAATCTTTTGGGAGTTGAAGGCATGATTTCGTTTTAATTATCCACCGGGGCAGTGTGCAAATGATAAAGAGGGGTGTAGATTATCATAATGACTTGCATATGTTAGGGGCGAAAGATAAGGGGATTGATAATTAGAGAGTGGGATGGGTATATTAGAGTAAATCAGGTCTTCACATAAGCAAATCTTTATGCAAATTAGTATGCCAAACGTACTACTAGTACTAACCATCACACATTGCTATCAAAATACGGTAATAGTTATGTATGGCTTCTCACTTCATAACTATTTTACTTCCAAATTCAACCATATACAGGACATATCTGCCTTAAACCCTTAATTATATAAAAAAAATATTCAACTAAAAAAGAGAGACATATTTGCCTTGGCCCCAATAAAAACAGATTTATTGGTTAAGAAACAGATTGAGTAGTAGAGGTGTGCGCGTGAGGCTTCTTCTATTCTATAGAGCTCTTGTCTTGGGCATAAATCAGCGAAGTAGAGCTGCAAACTTGACTGGCCCCAGCTCAAGTTCAAGGGAGCTAAAAGTTTCTAAATAAAAAAACTTGAACTTGGTTGGTTACAATATATAAAATCCAAGTTGAAGTTAAATTATCACCTAACTCTGTCTAAATAGCTCCCAAGTAGCTAGTCTTTTTGCATGCTAGACAAAACTAATATGTAGGAAAAATCCATAGAATTCCTCATGTATAATAAACATGTTACTTGATACAAGGTGAGCATCATAGAATTCCCCCTAATATATAGTTTTATTAGGATTCCATTTACACAAAACACACATGCACACACAGATTTGATTTATCATAAACACAGTGAGACACGTAAAAACAATTTAACACCAAGAGTGAAAAATAGAAAATTAACACCAACAGTGAAACAGACAAAAACACAAAGACAGAAGTCACCAGAAGTCAGTTGCCGCCTGAGATGTAACAGAGAAAAACACACACACACACAATCCACATAAACAAACACTCCTGTCACTTTACTATTATTACAATCTCTCTGGTTCTTTCTTTAGATCTCCCCAAAAACAACTCTCCTTCCCCAAAAACCCACACCAACGGTCACATTTCCACCACCTTCCTCATTAAAATCCCTCCAAATCCCTAAACGGTTACTTTCCCTTCCTCTTCCCTTTCCATTTCCCGACTTAAAAAAAAAACACACGTTACTTCTTACCTTTCTCCCTTCTTTAACTACTGCCACTTTCCATTCTCAAAGCTCTAACCTTTAAAATACCCATCTCCCCATTTGCTCTCCTGAGTCCAAAAGAACCATGCTTTCTTCACTTCCACTAGTGCTGCTACTGTTACTCGTGTCCTTTTCGCTTCCTGGGTTTTTGTCGGCGCAGAAGGTGGTGGCGGCGGCTGCAGCGGTTCCTCCGCGGGATCTCTGGTGCGTGGCGAAGAACAACGCCCCGGACCAGGCGCTGCAGCAGGCGATCGACTGGGCGTGCGGGGCCGGCGGGGCGGACTGTGGCCCGATACAGCAGAACGGGCCCTGCTATGACTCCAGTGATATACAGAGGACGGCTTCCTGGGCTTTCAATGACTATTACTTGAAGAATGGGCTGACGGATGATGCTTGCTACTTCAGCAACACTGCTGCCCTCACTTCCTTGAACCCAAGTCAGTGTTTTGATTGGATGGTTTTGACCAAAAAAAGCTTGTGTCTTTTTGTGAGAAAATGCTGTCTGGGTTGTCTCTGTTTTTTAAGAGTCTGGTTTGGATCTGGTTGGTTTTGTTGAAAAAATGATTCTTTTGTTTGAGTTAGTCATGTTAGCTCATTTACTTATGCGTGGTGATTTTATCTGTTCTCAGGTCATGACAAGTGCAAATTTCCTTCCAGGTAATTAGCTTGATCTAGTAAGCATGAACTCTATTTTATGCTGTTTGATTAATTGTTGTGATCGTCGTTTCTTTGGCTTGTAGAGAAGAAGTATATTCCAAATAAGGCATTTTTTAAAAAAACTTAAGTTCCCTTTATGCGTCAGAGGGGATTGAAAGAATTATGTTTGGCATGCATTGAGATGATTGAATGCAATATGTTTGTTTTGATAATCTTTGGTTCAGAAATGTTGAGTGTTAAACTACTGATACATATTTCATTTGCCACAATTGCTGCTTCTGTTTTGGAGATGACTTGATCTGATTAACCAATTAACATTGTAAACTGAGCTGTTTTTGTCTCCTTGCTGCCTGATTTTCCAAACCATGCATTTAAGTATTAGCACCTGAGTCAGTGATGCATGTGAACTTTTGGGTTGCAGCTTAACGGTGAACAGTGGCAACTTCTCGGGTTCAACAACGGGCGCAAGCACAGAAGGCCTTTCTCCAGATTCTGCAGATTTGAGCAGCTGCAACAGGATTCTCAGCACATGGTTTTGGCCTTTTGCCACCAGTATTTTGTTTGTAGTATTTTCTTGACCAGACACAAGGGACCTGAGTTTGGTTGCTTATTGGTGTAATCAGTAGTCGAATCTGTCCAAAAGGCGAAGGCGTTTTAGGATTGATTTATGGAAAATAGATAGGAAGGATTCTGAATGTTTTATAGCAGCCTCTAATCATCTCCCACTAATTTTGTGCTATGAGCTATGATGTTGTAGTTCGCGGTCTAAAATCATGCAAAATTGAAGTTCTTGTGTGTGTAGTCCTATTGGTTTGCTGCAAGATTGGCCTCCTATTTTGCACCTCAAAAAATGGGCTTGTGGTCAAGTGGTAATCCCTTTGTGAAAGGTGATTATAGTGTGGAAGTATTAACAATGGATCAATTTTATAGTCTTTCAACCTTAATAATTTAGTTGTCCAGACAAAAGTATACCATGCTAGTTGGCAGCTACCGTCCTTTTTGAATGTTTAGTATCCTTCATTGTGGAAAGTCCAAATAAATCTTAAGGGCCCATTATTGAAAAGAGATCATTAGGGCCCTATCCCCTTGGGTAAAGGGAAAAGAGAAACAAGTTTTCTTTTTATTGATGAGGGAAAAGAGAAACAAGTTAATTGCTATATGTGAAAGTGGCACAGTGGTAAACAACTAGCGCTTGTTTTGGTTTACAAACGAGTACTGCTTTAAAGAATAGGGGGATACGATTCAAATTCTTGTAAAAATCGCCTATGTAGAAGGTTTTTGAGAATTAGCTCGAGAGAATTAGAGTTATCCCCTAATTGGGTTTTGCTGGATTGTCTACTGATGTTTTGCATGATTAGTACCACTCTTAGAGGGCATGGAATCCAGTTCCAGTTATTAGTGCCCATATCCAGTTGGGTTCTTTCCAAAGAAAAATATCAAGCCTGGCTTGGAAAAATATAGAGCAACTCTCCTGAATCTATCACCGAAAGCCCGAATCTTGTCTTGACACCTGCAACGACCTGAGCAAAGTGTACAATTCACAAATTGCCTTAACTCGAAATGAGGATGCTGTGGCTAGAAAGAAATCCCATATTAGATACGAGAAATGTGTTGGTTAGCCTAGACACCTAACAGGTTAGTGTACAATTTGGTTCAAAACTCATGGAGTAGTTACATTCTGTTTTCATGGGTCAATTTTTTTTTTTCCCAAATCAGCTGCTTTGGCGTTCGTGTAACTTGTGTTTACACTTGACGCCATGCAAGTGTGTTCCATGACACAATAGTATGATGTACACGCAGAGGTAACCATGAAATGTTTTGTTCGCTAGTGGAAGAGCTATTTAGTTGAACATGTAATGTCGTTGATAGAATTCCCCCGGGTAAAATGCATGTTTGGTCACTGTACCACATGGGCGCGCTGGATTTTGGTCACTCTACCCGACTTTTGCTGGATTTTGGTCATTGTACCATTTGAATTTGATGGATTTTGGTTCGGCGCGGTTAGTGGGGCCCGTTTTTAACACGCGTCGAACGGATTGTGGCTGGTGTGCGGTTATGGGTCCCACATACCATTTCCCGACCCACGGAACCCGACTTGCTTGTGAGGACAACCCGTTCCAGACGAGAACGGGTTACTCCAATTCCCAAACACCTTTACGAGAGAACGGGTTTTACCCTTTTATTCCCCAATTCCACCCATTCTTCTCTCCCTCTCTGGGACCCTAATTCTCCTCTCCCTCTCTCTCTCACTTTCTGTACTCAGCCGGCTGCGAAACCATCCCCAATTCTGAAATTATGAACCCAAATTGGAAGCCCTAATTCCTTGTACCTCTGTCTTCCACTCCCTGACTGTGATTTTCACTTTCTCGAAAGCCCTAATTCCAGCTAAATTGGTGTCGTTCCCGATCGTCTCTAGTTCCCTCTCATTCCTTTCTTGCTTCCTTCGCTTGACATGGATCGAGGGCGACGATAAGGGCTCCATTTCGATGGTTAGGGTTTCTTGGTCTTCTCGCTTATACCCGCATTTAACCGTGTGGTTTCAGAAATGGCGACAGGTGGTCCAAGGTGTTTTGAGGGGTGACATGTCATAGGTTCTGAGGTAGCCCGAGGTGGTGGAAGGTGGTCCAAGGTGGGGGTGTTTATTTCTTTATGGTTTCGATTGTGGCAGACATGCAATTCTTTATTGCAGCCACAATAATTGTTTATTTTCTTTTTTTTGTATGTCCATATACTGTTTTGTTTATTCACAAATGAGTAGGTGGCCATGCATGCATTGTTTGCATGTTCTGTACAACGAAGTCATTTTCCATGCTTTCATTCCTTGCATTCTCTAACAAGTGAGTGGGTGTTTTTGCATTCCCTTGTCCCAATCTTGACGTTGTTTTGCCTTGTGACAGGGTGGCAGTATGGCACAGGTATTACCATGTCTACTATATTTCCTTTTGTAACTTTATTTAAATTATTTCATCACACTAAATTCCTCATTTGTTTTTTCTGGCAGGGTCACAAAATGCAGCAATTAGGCGTAGTCCTCGGAATCACAGCATTACCATGGCTGAGACATCAACTAGGACAATGCCTAACTTGCGTTCTAGAAGAACACTCGACTTAACGCGTGCTGCATCCGAGTATGAAGAGGAAGTTCAAGCTGCAAAGAAGAGAAAAAAGACTTGAATTCCCTTTTGTATGAGATGTACTAGGTCAATGGCATTACTTGTTACTGAAAACACTTGAATTCCTTTTTGTAAGCTTCTGGGAAAACTGATGCTTGTTGAATCCTTATTGTAAGCTTTTGGATGCTTGACGAATTTCTTTTTGTGTGTGGATGATCAGTACCAGTAATGTAACATTGTTTGATGCTCTTATAATATAACTATTATAACCTCAATGTTGTTATGTGTGCCTTTACAATTCTGCTTCTGTTAAAAACCAAGTAATCGAGCCATTCCATGTTAAGCAGGAAGTGCACCAACTTTTGAACCATCACTTTGCAAAAAAAACGCACAAATGCCCAATTCGTAGAACACTTACTTTACTTTAACATCCAACATAGTACCAAGCATACACATAAACAACCATCTTCTACTACATCAGTTCCCAGCAATGACAATGAGAACAAGAACAAATTACAACAACATAGTGCACATGCCAATGGCAAATGAACAAACATAAGGGTTACTTTAACATCCAACATAGTACCAAGCATACACATAAACAACCATCTCCTACTACATCAGTTCCCAGCAATGAGAATGAGAACAAGAACAAATAACAACAACATAGTGCATATGCCAATCGCAAATGAACAAACATAAGGGTTGACTTTGCCTTCTTTCTCCACAAGCTCTTTCTGCCTCTGCCTCTCCATAACATCCAGCTTCTCATTCAATTTCTCATTCTCCTCCTTCAACCTCAAATTCTCAGCATGTAACTCCCTCTGCCTCTCCTTAGTATCCAACTTTTCATTCAATTTCTCATTCTCCTCCTTCAACGCCAAATTCTCAGCATATAAATCCCTCTCTTGGTCTCTTAAGGCAAGAATTACCTCCCTTACTCTGCCCACTATCGGTTCATCCACCCATCTATAGAAACCACACTTATTGCACTTGTGAAATCGCATACTTGGATGAGGGTCCGTCTAAGAAATCCACCGAGGCCTGAACCGACCACAGTGGCAGTATACTGAAGGCCCTTCGTAGCTCCACTCAGGCTTCTGAAACCCGACCGAAGTCAGCCGCAACGTGCTTCTCCTTCCACTGCTTCTGGACAAGGAATTGCATGAGCTTTGTGATGCCATCAATGGAAACCTAAGGTGGTAGCTCAAGTGGTGAACGAGAAAGATAAGAGAAGAGTAACACCAACCGGTGAGGAAGAAAAAAGTGAGAGGACGAGTGATCAAAAGAGGAGGTTAGGACGAGTGCCGTCGAGAGGGAGAGATAGAGAGAACAGGAGGTGGCAAGGAGAAAAATTAGGGCTGAGGAGAAAAATTAGGGCTGAGTTGAGTTTATAAAGGGGGTTGGGTTGTTTGGATTGAGGACAGACCCGTTCCAGCCGAGAACGGGTCTTTTACCCCTTCACAACATTCGGGTAGCATGGGTCGGGTTAAGGTCTGTGGGACCCATTTTCCTCAACTCACCAATGGTTGTTCGACGCGTGTTAAAAACGGGCCCCACTAACCGCGCCGAACCAAAATCCATCAAATTCAAATGGTACAATGACCAAAATCCAGCAAAAGTCGGTAGAGTGACCAAAATCCACCGCGCCCATGTGGTACAGTGACCAAACATGCATTTTACCCGAATTCCCCCAAAAGCTATACTATCAATAAGCAATTTTCAAAAGCTTCATCTGGGCTATATCACCATACCACATAGTAATTTTCATCCCTGTATGCAATCATGGATCAATCTTGAGCTACTGAGAGAAAGTAAGAAGTCACCTTTAGTTCTTTCCCTAGAAATGTGGAAAACTTTCTTTATGTTGCAAAATTCTTCGGGTAGCTTTGCTGCCAAGTGATGCAATCACAATTAAGATAGGGTCTCATGGAGGAATTTAATCTTTACTCTGAAAACTAAATATGTAAACATTTCATCTCATATATATAGATTAGATATTGATATTCTTCAGAGTTAACAGTTTATAACAGTTAATAGGGTATCCATCTTAACAACTGTCCATCAAAATTTGGAAATATTAGTCTATCCACACCTTCTAAATATAAAAAATCTAATATGATAACTTGTTTTACCCTAAGAGAAACAAACAAAACCCCAATTCTATTTCACAGAATCTTTGACAAAATCAGAGCTTATAGCCTTACCAAAAGAAAAAAAAAGCCTTATAGTAGACTGCCCATGTTAATTGTGGATGGTACTTACGGAACTTTTGCAAAATTAAGCCTGGCAAAATGGGTTGGATATTCAATAGGTTATCCATTAAACCCACCCATAAATGGGTAGCGGGTATAGGTGGGTTAGTATAAAATAATTTTATACAGGTCTAGTTGGTTATTTTATCCATTCAACTCATAAAACAATGGATTTATATTCATGAACCCATATATTAATAATCTAATTCAAATATTTTACTTTTATGACTATCCCATTTAATTTTTTTTCAAAAAGCTAATTTCATCGATGTTGTTCCTTCGTATGCTCCGATATTCCTCCTACTCTACTAACCCATCCCGATCCATCTTATGTAGGCCTAATTGGATCCAACTTACTTCAACCACGTGGATCCACTTGGGTTAGGATGGGCCCAACTTATCTGGAACTAATTGGGACTGGTTGGGCCCGTTCAGGCCAACTAATGTGGGCCTAATTTGGCTCGTGCGTGCCTAGTTGGGCCCAACCTAGCCCAAACTATGCGGATCTAAATGGGTTCATATGGCCAAGTTAAGCCCGACTAAGCCCATCTCGTTCGTGCCTAATTAGGCTTGTGTAGGCTATGCCTAGTTAAAATAGACTAGGTCATATTAGTATTTGTAAAGTTAAAAAAATTAAAATACAAATTTTAAAAAATATAAATAAATATTAAATGGATATACCCATATTAATGGGTCTAAATGCATATAGATATCCATTTAAATTTCTTGATGGATCATAAATGAATAAATAGATAAAAATAGGTATGACCCATAATTGATATGGTAGGGCCCGAGAAGAGATGGCCTAGTAACAGGGTAGACCCAGAACCCAGCAGTGGCAGGGGAGAAGATCAGGTCCACAAGCCAAGGTCCACGGAGTGCAAGGAATGTGGGCCAAATGGAATATTCGAGGTACCTGCAATATAGGGAATAGCTGGAAAAGGGGCTGACTTGCTGATTAAGGGAAAGAGAGGACCGCACGATAGGGTAGATAAGGATGAATCCCAGCCCTTAGATGAGGGGGCACGTGTAACATAATGTATAAATACCCTAGGAGGAACCTGTAAACCCTAGACAATCTTACCACAAGAACCTAAGGGCTAGGGTCCTCTTTCCTCTCTCATTTGTAACAAGCCCTTGAACTCTAATAAAGTCTTCTCCCTTTGATCTTCTTAAGCTTCTTTGTTGATTTCCAAGTTTACAAATTTCTTGGTCATATCAATAATGACCCAGCCCAGGTAGGGTTTTCAAGTTTCATCTAGGCAATGGTCTAAATATAACATTCTAAACTAACGTTTCTGTGTAAACCCTCACAATGGCAAGATAATGATCTTAGGACTACATTCACAAGGCAATCTGGAAAAAACAAACAGAGAAACGCACAATTCTCAATTATAGGTTTGATAATAAAGTAACAGAGAAAGGTTTAGGCTCCTTTAGTCATTTTAAACTCCAAAACTTGGACCAATTACTAAAAAGTAATCAATCTTTTTCATGTGTAGGAAGAATCAGAAGCAATTTATGTCATTCTCATAAAGTAGTTTGTGTTCCTAGATTTAGTATAAATGACAAATGGATCAGAAAATGTCGAAAATGCATTCAAATTAAATATAATCAAGCTGGGAAATTACATAATTAGCCACGAAATTAGGATGCAGTCAACGAATCAATTTACTCATTCATTGGTCAATTTACTTTCAGAATTTTTCTCCTATTTTTTTATAAGAAGTATAGGAATTAGAGAACTTTTTCCTCTATAATCTATACCTTAAATATTTTTTTGTCATGTATAAGTTGTATCACTTTGTATATTTTGGTGATCAAATGAGTTATATTTCAACTTAATATTTGGTTATAATACCTTGAGAGTATTTTCACTATTTAACTTAAAATAAATATAACAAGAAGGCCTTTAAATACAAGTATGACTAGTTTGTGAAGTATATCGATGATAAATAGAAGCATGTTGCTAAGCAAAAGGCTTTGGCGAAAGCACTTTGGGTTGAATTTGGTGACCTACAGTAACAGTTGAAGGCAAATTGAAAGCAGAACTGAAGTCAGAATTGAAGTCGGAATTGAAGGCAGAGTTGAAAGGAGAGTTTAAATCTAAGTTGAAGGAAGAGTTCAAGAAAACAGTGGCGGAGGGACCAAAAGTGAAGTACCCCGACCCGTATTTACCGAACCGGGTAAACACGTGCCAGAACTATTCTTAATATAGTAGCAGACAGAACATACCAAATAAAATATAGTACAAATAAATCCAGATACATCATGCGTCACCCGATTCCCGGGGACCAATATTCAAACCACAACAGCAGTAGCAGAAAATATACAATACAGCAACTCATAAAATACAACAACATAAATTAATCAGCAGTAGAAGACTTAGAATGAGATGCAGCGGAGGTATGGATCCGGGGACTGGTGGAGCAGAAACAGCAGCTGGCCGAACCACGTACCTGTACTACGAGCAACTCGTCCTACGGGATGAAACCCCGCAGTCGAGGGGTGAGTCCGAAGTGCTCACCGATGAAGGATAAACAATAATATGCAGGCAACACAATACTTTCGAAGTAAAATTCCAGCAAAAGACAAAACAGAGAAACAACCAGAACTTAACTGAGCCAAGACCAAAAGAATATTTATTATTACCAATTTTATCTTTCGGGCCCCCTCACTGGACAAACTAGGGTCGTACCTGGTTATTAACATGTTCTGGGTGCTAGATCAATCCAAGAGAACCCAGGGATCGACATCCCAAAAATATAGATCCCAGGAATAGACATCCCAAAAATATAATCACGGGATAGACATCCCAAGCATAGACATGCTTATCACAAGTAACCCAGATCATAGCCACCACAAAACAGTGAAGCGCCCCGACCCGTATTTATCGTACACAGTAAACACGTGCCGGAACTGTGACAACCCAACCCAACATGACTCAGCATACAGTGTATACAACAAATATCCGGGCTCAACAGCCCATAATAAAAACAACAATAAAATCTCAACCGGCCCAATGGCCCAATAATAATAAAACAATGCACAGCGGAAGACTTATGAAACTCACATAAACACTGTATGCATAGATGCAAACTATGGATCCGAGCCCTGTCCAAGGGATAACGCTGCAGCCTGTCTGGAATGCACCAAACCTGTACCACAAATAACTCATCCTACGGGATGAAAGCCCGCAGGTGAGGGGTGAGTCCGAAGTGCTCACGACAATGGAAAAACGATCAATATGGACACTAAAATACTCAAGGTCCAAAAATAAGTGAAAACCGACCCAAAAGACTCAATCAAAACCAAATATCCAATTTTATCTTTTCCGGACCCCGTCACGGATAAGCTAGGGCCGTACCAGGTTATCAACCTGTTCCTGGTGCCAGATCAAAAAGAACCCAGGGATAGACATCCCAAAAATAATCACGGGATAGACATCCCAAGCATAGACATGCTTATAACACGAACCCAGATCATGGCCACCACAAAAAAGTCTCTAACCATCCGGTCGTACCTCTACTTACCACGTGACAATTATATTACCGTCATTAAAATCAAATCGTAAGGATCAGCATCCCCAACCAAAATACCGGGATCGACATCCCATCCAAAATACCAAGGATCGACATCCTTGTCACAATTCATTAATTATACCATTACTCTTAATCCAAAAAAACACATAAAATCAACACGGGATAAACATCCCAAAAATACCCAACAAGACTCCGGGATTAACATCCCGAACCAAAACACAGCAAAAGCACATTCGACAATGCACAATCATCAAAACATGATAACCGAGTAATATAGGCACATATTGAAGGAAATCCATCCTCACCTTGGCCGATTACCCAACTTCGGAGACAATGACCGGTCCGACGCCGGTTCCTCGGGAAACTGCCCGATATCCAAACCTATACCACAAAACCACATACACACACATAAATGCACATAAGAGTATGTCATGATGCCAAACTACGAATTAATCCCATCCCGATTACTTATCCTTTATTATTTCCATTTATCGAAAATATTTATCCATACGTATATCCGAATATAATTTCGGTACCATACTTTAAATAAAACTCTTTTCAAAATAAATTTTCATAAAATAACTATAATTTCCAAAATAATAATCTCCATAATTTTCCCAGAAAATAATAACGTATTTATAATTTTCCGAAAATATTTATATAGTATTTATCTTTTTCTAAATACATATGCAATTTAATTTTCCAACACAAATTATAATTACTTTTTAATTTACAAAATACGTATTTATATACATATACCAAAATCATAATTTTCTAGACAAAAATAATATACATATTAATTTCCAAAAATTAATTTCAAGTTACATATATATTTTTTTCCAATTTAATAATAGTTTCCAAAACAAAACTTAATTATTTAACCAAGTAAGTATGTTTATATTTTAACAAAAAAATCAGATTTAAATTGGCATTAATTTACTCAAAATAACTATATATTTTTTTTTAAAATTGAATATCAGATTATGTTTAAATAAATATATATATAAATATAGTTTTTTTAATTAACGGACTGGGCTGTGAATAGTGTCGGCCCAGACCCAAGGCAGCAGGCCCGAAGCACAGGCCTGCGCCCCGGACCCGGCCCAACACTATACAGCCCATTCACAACAAATCCAACCCGCAGACGGCGACCCGTTTCCACGAACGGATCCAAGCGAGATTCCGGGTCTTACCTCCGGGTTGAGCGGCTGAGACGGCGGTGGAAGGCGCGAGGAAGGACGCGAGCACCACCTCAACATCTGGGCGGCACGAGCGGCGCGGGGGCGGCGGAAAACTAGGCACGGCGGCGCTGGAGCAGGTGCAGACGCGGGAGGAAGCCGGATCCGTCGGGTTTCGTCGCGGGTCAACGGCGCTGCGCTGCGCGTCCGGCGGCTAAATCGAGCGGGGGAGGCGGCTCCGGGGTCGCGGCGGTGTGGCGAGGACGACGGCGGTGGCGGTGTGGCGTGCAGCGGCAGGGAACGCCTCGAAATGCACAGTAACGGGCGGAAGCAGGGTGACAAACTGTTACCTTCTTTTTTTTCCAGTTTTTTTTTCTTTCATTTTCTTTTCTTTTCTGATTTTCGATTCTTTTCTTTTTCTTGATTTTCTTCTTCTCTTTTTTTTTCATTTTTTTCCGAATTTCTATTTTTTTCTTTCTTCTTCTTTTTTTTCTTCTCTGTTTTTCTTGTTTTTTTTCTTTTCTTTTCTTTTTCCTCTCTTTTTTTTTTCTCTCTTTTTCTTCTCCTTTCTCTCCCGGCTCTC
Organism: Turnera subulata; assembly: GCA_028386065.3. Lineage (NCBI taxonomy): Eukaryota > Viridiplantae > Streptophyta > Magnoliopsida > Malpighiales > Passifloraceae > Turnera > Turnera subulata. The sequence continues at coordinate 118,606 of JAKUCV010003680.1, forward strand.
CTTCCTCTGCTTTCTTTTTTTTATAACCTGAAAATCACTATTTGGCATGTGAATTACAAATAATGTAATTCGTCTGCATTACGGGCGAATCCGATCCGGACCAGAAAATAACTGATACCCCCTTAGTTATTTTCCGGTGTGATTTTCCGAGAAATTCAGAAACCCGAAAAATACCAACTTAGTTTCGAAAAATCCACAGGGAAAATCACGAGCGTGGGAAAACCCTCGGTTTCGAAAAACGACTCCCGATTTACCTTGAATTAGTTACCCAAGATTAATTCAATAGTAAATCACGGTAAATAGACTTTTACAGTCCGGTAAAAATCAAAAATTTTACCCGGGCTGTTACAAACAGTCTCTAACCATCTAGTCGTACCATTACTTTCCTAGTGACAAATAAGTCGTCAACTCAACTTCCAATTATCCAATTATCTCATCATATCAGTAAATCCACAATCAACAATTCAACAACCACAGCAACGATACCACAATCAAACTCAATTGGCTCAGCAGTTCAATCAGGCAAAATAATCACAGAAAAACAAACACAGTATCATGTGCAACATATCAAAGGTTATCCATCCTCACCTTAGCCGATTTCCCTACTCTTGGAAGTCCTCAAATTGTCCCGGCTCCGGTTCCTCGGGATACTGTTCGTTATCGGCTCCTATATGGCAAATAACAACATATATTCACATAAGATGCACATAAATGCAAATGATGCTATACTGTAAAAATAAAACCTAACTGGTTCGTTTACGTCCCGGTGAAACCCCGTTATCATCATAATTCACTATTTACTATTCATGTGTCAAAATACCCTACTGTAGATATGCCCGGTTATTATTTCGGTATTTACTTTGATAATACCCTTTTCTTATTTATTTCATAAGTATGTACTTTGCAAAATAATTATTACTGACCATATATATATTCCCAAAATAAGATTGTGTCAAAGCACTTATTTCATTTATCTTCACAAATATAATTGTATACCATGTATATACTTTTCTACCATATTTTTCCAAAAATATACTTACCATAAAATAATTTCTCCAATGCTAACGTACATATATATATCCCTTCCCAAAAGTAATTATCACAACATATACCAAAGATATTTACCATATAATATTTTTTTTCCAAAGTACTATTTCCATAAATATAAACCTTATTATTATTATTATTATATTTTTTCCCTCAATTAATTTCCAGAATATATATTTTGTAATCTTTAATTTTATTTTTTTCCAGAATTTCTTTTTTTTTTAATTATTAAAACAGGACTGGGCCAACAGTCAAACCCACAGAAGATAACCAACAGGTCAGCCTCTGGCCCAGGTGGAGAGGCCCAGACCAAGGCATGAACCACAGGCCCACGCCAAGCCCAGACCCATACCACAACAGCCCAAATCAACCCAACCCATGCCTTGACCCAACCGGGTCTTCTTCAACCCGCAACTCACCTTGGCGAGGGCGGCGTTGCAGACGGCGGATCGAGGCGGCACGGGCCACGGGGAGGAGCAGCATGAGGAAGGTTGGTGTCGTGGCAGATGAGGCAGCGGTCGTTGCTGGCAACTGCAGGCGAACGGCGAGGCGCGGCAGTAGGTGGACTGTGCGGCTAGGCCGTCTGGTGGCAGCGTCGTGGCGGCGGTCTGCAGCGGCGAGCGAGCGAAACGGCGAGGAGGAGGAGAAGGAAAAGGAAGTGAGGAGGTGGCGGCTTGTGGTGGTGTGTCGGGTGGTTGGTGGCGGCGAGAAGGTGGTGGCAGCCGGCGGTGTGGTGTGGGGTGTGTGTGTGTGTGTTTTTTTTTTCTTTTCTTCTTCTTTTTTTTATTATTACTATTTTCTGGTATGGTTTTGTGTGTAGGTTGCAGAAATGAAAACGAGTAAGAAAGCTGGAGTTTTGTGTGTGTGTTTACAGGAGATGGTGGTGTACTGGGTTGTAAGTGGAAGAACTGGCAGAGGAGTTGTTTGCAGAGGTGAGTGGGTGATGGTGGTACTGGAAGGCAAAAGAATCACAGGTAAAAAAGACGTGCATGGATACTGGCTAAACAGGAAAGAGGCGGTGCCAGCCTTTATAATTGAGCCGCCTCAATTATGCAGGTTTGTCTGCACACAAATCGTGTACCGACCGGACCAGAAAATAACTATAATACCCCCTGACTTTATTTCTGGTCCGATAATTCGAGGTTAAACCTGACTTTTCTTAAGATTCCTTGAAGCGCCCCGACCCGTATTTACCGTACACAGTAAACACGAGCCGGAACTGTGACAACCCAGCCCAACAAGGCCTAGCATACAGTGTAAACAACCATAACTCGGCCCAACGGCCCAAAATAATAAAAACAACATAAGTAACAAATCCGGCCCATTGGCCCAATAATAATAAAAATAGTGCACAGCGGAAGACTTTAATATCTCACTAACACTGTATGCGACACATGCAAACTATGGATCCAAGCCCGTCCAAGGGATAACGCCGCAGTCTGTCTGGAATGCACCATACCTGTACAACAAACAACTCATCCTACGGGATGAAAGCCCGCAGGTGAGGGGTTGAGTCCGAAGTGCTCACAACAATGGAAAGACGATCAATATGCAACTAAAATTACACAAGTCAAAGACACAGGCTAAACACGGGTTGGTTTTCTGAGTTAATTTTTAGTTAATAGGTTAAAATAGAAAGGCCCGGGGCACTGCCTATTCGATCACTAGTTTGGACCAATAGTTGTGTAAGGCCCACGGTCTGGTTTAGTCTCTTGGGTCCCTAGCTGTAGGGTTTTTATGCTTGGGTCCCTATCTGTAGGGTTTTATATATCACGGGATAGACATCCCAGGGATAGACATCCCAAGCATAGACATGCTTATCAAGTAACCTAGGTCATGGCCAGCACGAAACAGTCTCTAACCATCGAGTCGTACCACCACTACCACGTGACAATTATATTATCGTTATCAAAACCAAATCACAGGGATCGAAATCCCTAACCAGGATACCGGGATAGACATCCCTATCCAAAAACCAAGGATCGACATTCTTGTCACAATTCATTAATTATTTCATTTAATTTAGTGTCAAAACGACTCATGGATAAACATCCAAAAACCGACTTGGGATAAACATCCCGACCACAAACAAGACCATGGGATAAACATCCCGAAACATACCAACAATGCAACATCCAACCATGCAATAATCAACGAAACAAAATAACCGAGTAATACAGGCACATATTGAAGGAAATCCATCATCACCTTGGCCGATTACTCAACTCCGGAAACAATGACCGGTACGACGCCGGCTCCTCGGGAAACGGCCCGATATCATAACCTCGCGGGTTGAGCTCGTCGGTGCGGCGTGAATGGGCGGGGATGGACGAGCGAGCACGCCCTCAGCAGCGGCGGACAGAGGCGTCTCCAAGGCGGCGGCAAACTGAGTGCGGCGACGTCGGGCTGAGGCGGCAAGCACGAGGATGTTGGATTCGCGGGGAATCCGGCGGGTCGAAGGCGCGTCAGGAGGCGGAACGCGACGGCGACGCCATGGATGAGGTCGCGCCGGTGAGGGGAAACGTCTGGTGGCGGCGGTGGCACGCGACGCGGCGCAGATCGACGGCGTGTGCACAGTAACCCCCTGGGTGACGGTGAACAGTACAGTTTTTTTTTTCATTTTCTTTATTTCCTTCTATTTTTTCCCCTTTTTTTTCTTTCTGATTTTCGTTTCTTTTTTTTTATTTCTTTTTTTTCTATTTTTTTCTTCCTCTCTCTCTATTTTCTGTTTTTTTCTGTTTTATTTTTTTCTTTTTCTTTTCTTTCTTTTATTCATCTTTTTCTTTTCTCTCTTTTTCTTTTTCTCTCTTTTCTTTTTTTCTTCTCCTCTTTCTTTTTTTCTCTCCTTTTCTTTTTTCCTCTCTTCCTCTCCTCTTCCACCGGCTACCCTCCTTATAAACTGAGAATTTAACTATTTATCATGTGAGTATCAATAATACGATTCGTCCGTATTACGGGCGAATCCGATCCGGACCAGAAAATAACCGATACCTCCTTAGTTATTTTCCGGTGTGATTTTCCGAGAAATTCCGAAACCCAAAAAATACCAACTTAGGTTCGAAAAATCCGCGGGAAAATCTCGAGCGCGGGAAAACCCTCAGTTTCAAAAGACGACTCCCGATTTACCTTGAATTAATTATCCAAGATTAATTCAGCAGTAAATCACGGTAAATAGACTTTTACAGTCCGGTAAAAATCCAAAATTTTTACCCGGGCTGTTACAGACTACCCACCTTAAAAAGAATTTCGTCCTCAAAATTCCGTCTTATCCATGGGTCCTACCACGATAAGATTCTGGCACACTCTGCCAGGTGTCCAACCTCAACCCGAGATACCGCTTATACCCTTAAGCGACATCTCGTCCGCTTATAAATACCAAACCTCATGACCGGCATACTCACACACAGTCATGGACTCTCCACTCCGATCTCGAACAACCTCAGACTCTGAGAGCAACAGCTACATCGGTGGCACTGCTTTCCCAACAAGCTCCGATGATGAACCTCCCAAGAAACGGTTCAAGACCAACATCATCGGTCTGAAGGAGCACATGGTCGTTTCCCCAAAACGACGGAAGAAGCGAGTCCCCAAGAAAGCTGAAGATCGCAAGGGCAAGGCGGTAGCTGAGAGCAGCACTCCGCAACAGAAGCTGACGCAACTAAATGTCTCGCTGAGGAAGATCAGCTCGGCGGTGGCACAAATCGAACTGGCGTGCGCGGAACTGTTCCCTCACATGGAAAATGTCAAAAATCTTGTAAAAGATCTAGAGAAGCAAGTAGCTTAGTAGAGTACTCCTTCTCCTGTTGTAAACCTTATTATGAATAAATAAAATAAGTTTTCCTTTAAAATAAAACTCTTGTGTCTCGAAATCTTGTGTTAAATAGAAAAACAAAACATCTCAAGGCAGATTAAAAATCAACAATAAGATTATAAAATCAAATATAAAGAAATCAAAAATTAATACTCGTTTAACAAAATTAAAACAAAAAGAAATTAAAACCAAGACATGTTTTCATGAACGGTGCTCGTATCGGACGTGAACATCCTCGAATCACGAAACGTAATTCGCACAGCTAACGGTGACGTCGGTTAACCTCGTGAAGAAGATATCCGTTAACTGGCAAGGCGATGATCACGGGAACGTCCTGTGTCCCTCGAAAGACACGATACCCACTTGTTCACAATTGTCCGCATGAGCCAAAAATGTCTGACAAGGCTCGTATCTCTCCGAGATATCCGAACAGCTGGGAGTTTGTCGCACATGCGCTCTACTCGAGATACGGCCCCATCCGTCTAGCCTCAACGATCACGGATGCTTGTGATAAAAGATGCAAGAAAATAATGACACACCATCAAAAGAAACGCCAAGGTAGCCAGGGCATAAGAAATCGTGAGTCAGAAAAGAGCTGTAAAACACTGGCTTAGTAGCCCGAAAACGCGTAAAGTAACAAAGCATTAAATAAAGCAACGGTAAAATTCAAAAACAAAATCTTGAAAATAAAAAACGGTAATCACGCTCCTCATAAGAGTATAAAAGAAGGAGCGGTGATGTGTAAATCATCAAAAGCATTCTAAAAGCAAACAAACCGTTCAGACAAATAACACACAACGTTCGTAAAACAAAACCCCACATGTCCAAAACAAGATGCCTGCTCCATCTTCAATTTTCTTCGTCGAAGGTGCCAATCTTGGCAGGAGAAACCGTCTGGCGTACAACATGGTCAACGAACGTGCTGAAGAGCTACCGAACGAGCTCGGCAGGATGCCCCGACTGGTCTTCGTCGACGAACTCTACTCATCGCGGTTCTTCGTCACTCCAATGGAAGAGGTGTTTTTCCTAGAGGATCGCGGCACTCTGAGGACATCCTACTACGGATCAGCCAACTCCGTGATGTTCTTCATCTCCGAGAGGCTACAAGAGTTAAACCTGGAGTCCACTTGCCAAACTGTGGAGCAAGGCGCATACTACCAACTCTCGATGACGGCTCAGAGCATGCCCAGAATGACTCGACTACCTCCAACCTGGCCAAAGGCACGACTGCTGGTGTGGAACTGCAGAGGAGTAGCAAGGCGTGCCCAGGAGTTCTCACGTACTTTGAGGGACTTGAAGAACCAGTACAAGCCCAATATGGTTCTTCTGACGGAGACGCAGTGGCAACCACGGGACGATCACGGTCTCATCCCACTCCGGTTCCCTCAAGCAAACCGATTCGAGATTCCTGGCCAACAGAACAGAGGCGGCATGTGGTTCTCTTGGAGCGACAGAGTCACGGTCAACATCAACAACGATCCCAATAGTTTCCGTGTCAACGTCGTCCCAAATCGTTAAATGTATTTTCTATTTTTATAAAATATTAAATATCATGTAATATTTCCCCTTTTATAAAATATAAAATATCAATGTAATATTTCTGTTTGTACTCAAAATATTATCAATATTAATAATATTTGTATTTTCGCATATTATGGCATCATTTACTTCTTATGTGTATGTTCCGCGACAGCTGGCGTCCCTTGACTGGATCCATAATGCACTAACTAAATGATATAAAATAATAAACAAATGGAGCGAACTATGCAAACAAGACAACAAACACGCAAAGACTGCCCAACAAGACCTAACGCCCGCTCCGCTACCAAAATGAAGCGCCCCGACCCGTATTTACCGTACACAGTAAACACGAGCCGGAACTGTGACAACCCAGCCCAACAAGGCCTAGCATACAGTGTAAACAACCATAACTCGGCCCAACGGCCCAAAATAATAAAACAACATAAGTAACAAATCCGGCCCATTGGCCCAATAATAATAAAAATAGTGCACAGCGGAAGACTTTAATATCTCACTAACACTGTATGCGACACATGCAAACTATGGATCCATGCCCGTCCAAGGGATAACGCCGCAGCCTGTCTGGAATGCACCATACCTGTACAACAAACAACTCATCCTACGGGATGAAAGCCCGCAGGTGAGGGGTGAGTCCGAAGTGCTCACGACAATGGAAAGACGATCAATATGCAACTAAAATTACTCAAGTCAAAGACACAGGCTAAACAGCCCAACCAAAAGACTCAATTAAAAATCAATTATCCAATTTTATCTTTCCGGGCCCCGTGACGGATAAGCTAGTGATCAAACCTGGTTATCAACACATTCCGGGTGCCAGACCAAATCAGAGAACCCAGGGATCGACATCCCAAAAATACGAACCCAGGGATAGACATCCCAAAAAAAAACCGACTTGGGATAAACATCCCGACCACAAACAAGACCATGGGATAAACATCCCGAAACATACCAACAATGCAACATCCAACCATGCAATAATCATCGAAACAAAATAACCGAGTAATACAGGCACATATTGAAGGAAATCCATCCTCACCTTGGCCGATTACTCAACTCCGGAAACAATGACCGGTACGACGCCGGCTCCTCGGGAAACGGCCCGATATCATAACCTCGCGGGTTGAGCTCGTCGGTGCGGCGTGAACGGGCGGGGATGGACGAGCGAGCACGCCCTCAGCAGCGGCGGACGGAGGCGACTCCAAGGCGGCGGCAAACTGAGCGTGGCGACGTCGGGCTGAGGCGGCAAGCACGAGGATGCTGGATCCGCGGGGAATCCGGCGGGTCGAAGGCGCGTCAGGAGGCTTCAGGCGGCGGAACGCGACGGCGACGCGATGGGTGAGGTCGCGCTGGTGAGGGGAAACGTCTGGTGGCGGCGGTGGCACGCGACGCGGCGCAGATCGACGGCGTGTGCACAGTAACCCCCTGGGTGACGGTGAACAGTACAGTTTTTTTCTTTTTTTTCATTTTCCTTATTTCCTTCTATTTTTCCCCTTTTTTTTCTTTCTGATTTTCGTTTCTTTTTTTTTTCATTTCTTTTTTTCTATTTTTTTTCTTCCTCTCTCTCTATTTTCTGTTTTTTTTTTCTATTTTATTTTTTTTTCTTTTCTTTCTTTTATTCCTCTTTTTCTTTTCTCTCTTTTTCTTTTTCTCTCTTTTCTTTTTTTTCTTCTCCTCTTTCTTTTTTTCTCTCCTTTTCTTTTTTCCTCTCTTCCTCTCCTCTTCCACTGGCTACCCTCCTTATAAACTGAGAATTTAACTATTTATCATGTGAGTATCAATAATACGATTCGTCCGTATTACGGGCGAATCCGATCCGGACCAGAAAATAACCGATACCTCCTTAGTTATTTTCCGGTGTGATTTTCCGAGAAATTCCGAAACCCGAAAAATACCAACTTAGGTTCGAAAAATCCGCGGGAAAATCTCGAGCGCGGGAAAACCCTCGGTTTCAAAAGACGACTCCCGATTTACCTTGAATTAATTACCCAAGATTAATTCAGCAGTAAATCACGGTAAATAGGCTTTTACAGTCCGGTAAAAATCCAAAATTTTTACCCGGGCTGTTACATTCCTGGACCCGAAAAATACCAACTCTAGTCTGAAAAATCCGCAGAAAAATCAGGAACGTGGGGTAAGGGTCGGTTTCAGAATCCAAAGCATAATTTACCCTGAAATAATTACCCAAGATTAATTTCATTAGGTAAATTACTGTACAAATCATTTTACAGTCCCAGTAAAAACATAAATTTTATCCGGGCCGTTACAAAAAGCCATAAAGAAGCGCTTTCAGACTATCTTCTTATATCTACATTTAAGAGTGAAGGGCTTTGTAAGATTTGTGGAGATGGTGGACATTTTTTAGCAAATTTCTTAGATTATTTCAAGGACTTTAAAGAGTTCTTCAACTGAATGAAGTTGGGTCGGGTGAGGCTAGGCTAAGATTTCGTTGAATGTTGTTGGAAACACTACTAAAGCTGAACTTGAAAAGGTATACAAAGTATTGGAAGTCATAAAATATATGGCTAGAGTAGCAATCCTCGTGCCTGCTGCCATATTCATAGCTCTGAAGGAGCATTTCCCCTGAAGTCTACTAAGACATGAATAGTCGGCCACCATTTTGTATTTTATTGCAGCAATTCTTGCAATGATCTGCATGCTTCTAAATCCTATCGGCATTTCATCGGGTTAATGCATAAAAATATCCCTAAACTTTATTTTTTTCATCACTCGTGTCCCTAAACAAATTATTGGGTGATTTATGTCCCTTAACTTGTGTTCAACTGAGTCAATCAGGCCATTTCTCTACTGCAACTGATTTATGTGGTGGGGTCCACCTCGTGTTTAATATAAATTTTTTTTATAGCTTTTTCAATATTCCACGTCATATTTTCTTTTAAGGAAAAATTCAAAAAATATTTGGAATACAAAAAAATTGCAAATTACAATCTGTGGGACCTACAAACAATATACTGATTAAAAACTATAGCTCTCGTTTATTCCTATCTTCTTCTCCATAGCGCCCATCTCCTCTACACCCGTTTCTATTGCCAATAATCAAAATTATAACCAAAATTAAAATAAAAAATCAAGCAAATCGGAGAGGGAGAGAGCCGTTGACAAGGATCGGAGAGGGAGAGAGCCTAGTGGTATCGGCGGGTTTAATCGAACAGCGGCGAGCAAAAATCTGGGGAAACGAGGTCGGGAATCTGGTGGTATTGGTGGCGCGGAGTCACAGTGGCATCAATGGTGCAGTGGGTTTGCTTGGGTCGCTCATGTCCGAGTACTGTGGAGCTCGGATCGATCTCCGGCGAGGCAGACAAGCCGAGGTTAGGTGTTGGGGGATGAGGCGATAGGAGCCATGGTTGCTTTGCTTGAATCCGTGGGTTGTTGAGGCTAATTGCAAACTCCGGCGAGGAGGTTTGACCTCCGGCCGACCTTGGATTATCGGGTAAGGGGATTCGTCTCTCTCTCTTTCCAATTTGTTGAGTACAAGTTGTTATGTATTGCCGAATTTGATGGTGCTGGGTTGTACTAGGTTTTGATCCTTTGTTTGTTTTGTTGTTGGATTCGAGTTTGGAATCTGGGTGTGCTTTGATGTCGGAATCGGGCGAATCGGAGAGGGAGAGAGCTGTTGACAAGGATCCATCGATTCTACTTGGAATCACCTCCAGACTCGCCAAGAGCTAGACCCCGCCGTCCAAGTCACGCCGCACAAAAAGAAATGTTCCAGGCTCAGCTTGTCCTTTGCAAAAACATCCTCAACGACCTCGATCCTGTCACTGTCCACCGTGGTTCTCGTCGGATTCTCAAAGAATCGCCCTTGTCATCTCCGCCAACCCCGAAGGTGGTGCGCCACGGCTCCATCCAAGGAAGAAGGCTTGCTACTTGTGCCCAGAGGTGTCCCCTCGCCACACCGAGCCCTCACGCGCCGAGGAGAGGAGGCAGTTGGGAACGACAACGATGGCTTGAACAGAAGTGGCGGTGAGTCATTAGCAAGGGAGGTCAAAGAACTTCTTGGTGTGGCTTGATGGTTTTCGAGGGAGAAGCAGTGAAGGGGAGAGGAGTCGGGTGAGAGAGAGCATAGCGGTGGCGGCTGCGATCTATGGTTTAGTGGCAAAGAAGGTGTGAGGACAGAGAGCGAGAGTGACAGAGATGGAAATGCAAATAAAAAAAATTAGTATAAAGCCACACGATTTTGACTTTTTGAATATTTTTCAATTCTATGTCTTTTTTTTTCCTAGAAAAACATCCGACATGGCATTATAAATAGGTAAGAAAATAACTTTTAATTGAATACAAAGTGGGCCCCATCCCCAAAACAGATTGTAGCAGGGAAATGGCCTGCTTTACCCGATTGAATACAAGTTAAAGGACATAAATTACCCAATAATTTGTTTAAGGATAAGAGTGATGAAAAGAATAAAGCTTAGGGACATTTTCATGCATTAACCCGCATCTCCTTTACTTACAAGCTAGGTTGGAGACAGATAACTTGTGGAAGTCATCGTTTGGATAATTCTCTTCTTATTTGTTGTCCCCAACGTGACAAGGAGAATGTGAAATCACCGAATATTTAATAGCAGGAGACGACAAAAAATTAATATATATTTATGATATGTACCTTATAAAATTCTATTTTGCGGTATAATTTTGTGTAATTTGGTGATGAAATTCATGAAACGTTATATTTAACTTAAAATTCAGTGTTTATTGGTAGTATAGGTTTATAATTCAATTTTGATGGATCTGGTTAATCGGAATTTGGTTTCAAACTATTGCCCCCCTGAAAGAAGGCAATGGGAAGAACAGCTCAAAATACTCGATTAAAAAAGGCGTGGCATTGAAAGTACGAACTTGCAATCAGATTACATGATATACTGGTTGCTTGACCTTGGTTCTTGGATTGGACCAGCATTGGTTCAAAAAGGAATTCTTGGACCAGGCTAGTAAAAAAAACACACGGAAAGGACTTTTTCGCTGACCAAAACCTGCAAACAGATTTCTAATGTCTTTCTAAGTAATGATCCTTAAAAAGATTGAAGGATGAAGCTGCAAAAGTGGGTCATAATAATTTCCCAAATATATGGTTCTTGTCGCTTGGTCCGTAGAGAACTTGAATATTCTACTGTGGGTTAAAGACAATTTTCGGGTATCGAATTTTTCATTTGTGATGATCGGATACCTCAAAAATGTTTTGTCCCGATTTTATACCCGGAGTCTTTTAAATGTGTTTCGATTATGTATATGGAAGAATTTTCCTGAAAAGCTCCTGTATTCATTTTGTATACCGCTAAGGCCTCCACAGGATTTTTCATGAAAGAAACAGAGAGACCAAAACTTGAGTTTCTATATGTGAATATTTGACTTTGTTTTAATTGAAGAAACATTATGTATGTCGTTACTTCATTACCTACAGCTATCTCGCAAGTCAGAAAGTCAATTAGGCCTCCATATTTTCCACAAATTGTAAAGCACATAGGAATTGACTTTTGATTTCACAAAGCTCCAATTAAGTCCAAAAGTCTTCCATTAGCATGAACCTGCAACTCCTATATGGTCCACGAATCAACTCCCATAACCCATAGAGTGGGGAAGAACTAACTACGAACGGCTTAGACACGGGAAATAGTGAATTTTTTTCAACGTAAATTTAATTAACATATGTCAAATTAAGGGGCTCATTATGCAGTAATGTTAATAAGGCTAACGTAAACACGCAAGAAATATAATTTTAAAATTGGATTTGGTAGGTACTTGCTTCGGTCCAGCTAGCTGTTTCCTAGCTCATTAAAAGTCAAACTTAATTTACGGTTTTAGACCCCAACTTAATTTGCCCCAGTTGAATAGCAGAACAAATACCGCCTGTGATTAATTAATTAATTAATTAGGATCATCCATATGCAAAATTAAAGGAGAGGAGGTTGAAGCTTGTCCCTAGTAATTACCCCACCTAACCAAAACTTGTGAAACAATTGGGAAATAGGCAAATTCATTATCAAAGTTTTAGTCTTAGCCAGGACCTATTTAACAAGAGCGATTAATTAATTGACTGAGGGTGTAATCAGTCTTACTCATAGAAAGTATCAACCTTAGACCTAATGGTTACATATATAATAGCCAAACTTCCCCTTCAATGACAAACATTACCTTACACCGACCTGCGCAATATACATAATTATTGGAGTAGATTAATGTTTGTTCATTCCCAAATACCAAGATTCAGATTGATAATTTGTTATATATAATCTCTTAATTAAGTCTTGCCCCAGATATCAAGTTCCACAAAGTCAATGTCTGGTGATTAAGATTGAACATGTAAGTTTGGCATTCACATGGCGTGCACCTAATATATAACTTATAGCATGTTTAAAATACAATATATAATGCCCACTGAATATCTTTAGGTTACCAAACACGCAACCCTTGGAAACTAATTAATTGACAAATTTTGTATACTTTACAAGGTATGGCCACATTCAAGAAATTTATGCAAAAGTTTCATTCCCTCCTCATATGCAGGCATCTAATGTATAATCATAGGAACCGACTCAATTTTTAATTTATGGATATGTATTTATGTACATTATGTACTAGTGTTTGATCATAAAATTACAAATAAAAAAACAAATTACCCCAAAGAGAATCAATAAATTAAAATCTACGCTGGATGCTTTCGGTTTATATGTAATGAATATTACCTAATTGAACAAATCATTGCCTCTCTAAATCTTCAAAACTCTGTTCTTGAACCTCTGGTTGGAGTCTTCTTGATGATCTTTCACGACTAAGTATTCTTCTAAATGAACTCAAACGTGAAGTTGAGCCAGTAACCTTAGCAGACGGTTGACTTGCAGCTGCAACATCCGAGGATGCTCCCTCTACCGTCCCAGCCGGACCCTCACGAGGCTCCGGCTGGAGTACTAGAGGCTCCGCCTCCGTGCGGCAAATAGGACAAGTAGAGCGAGAGCCTAACCATTTATCTATGCACTCTGCATGAAATGTGTGCTTACAATTCGGCAACACCCTTGCCATTTCTTGATCCTCAAGCATGCTTAAGCACACAGAACATTCCATTGCGGTCTCACCCTCATTTTGCTTGTAGGAAAACAGCGGAAGTGAGGCAATGATTGCCGGATCAAGGCCGGTTTTCGGGGGCTCGATGGAGTGTACATTCGCGGCTGAGGATATGCCTAGGCTACTGAGCATGGCACGCCTGCGGGCTTGGTGGCGTCTAAGGGCACACCTTGCATATATGTGAAGTGCTATGACGAGCACCACCACTAATGACAATGATAAAATGGCAGTGAACATGATCTTGTTGTTGATGTCATAATTAGAGCTTCTGTGATTTGAAATTGATTGGTTATCTTGAAACCCACCAACCCCTGATGAAGAGCCAAAATTCACAATGGAAGGATCAAACATGGGATTATAATTAGGAGGAGAAGGAGGAGGAGGAGGAGGAAAAAGGCTTCCCATTTGCTCCTAATTTTGGCTCTTGGGTTATGGAGAAGGGAAGAAGAAGAATGGCAACTTGTATTAAGTTGGGTTGTGGTTCCTTTATATATATATATATATGTATATTATATATTGTGGGCTTATATTATATTTATATATGTATGTTCCATTTTCTTCTTATGCTTTTAGCAGTGTGAGTGTATGACCACAAATATATGACTTAGACTACGATGCGTGGAAAATTTTGTTTACTACGAAATTTCTCGATCTGAGAAGGAAGATACGTGGAGAACAAATTTCAATGGACTTGACTGTTGATTATTGAATTTGGACGTACATCATGTTCCATCTTTCTTTATTATTCCTGGAACTTCCCATTTCTTTTGCCTGCGTTTACTTTTGTCTCACTAATTAAATATTAGTTGGCTGTAGTTTTTTTTGAAAGAGACAATTTTTCAATTTTGGTTTCTAATCATCCCCCCCAAATATTTGTGATTAGTGATGCACAAACAGGTACAAGATCCTATATAAACAGAAAGAAAAACAATTTTAATGTGTGAGTAAAGAAATATTTATAACTACTTCTTTTGGCTTTAGTCTTCAATATTTATGTATTTGTCAACTAATTATAATTTTAAAAACGAATCATAATCTCTTGCTCCCATCCATATTAATTAACAACAAGAAAAGAACTTAAGAACAACTTCTAATGTAAAGAGAAATCTAATTAAATTACTCATTTTGTTAGAAAAAAAAAGAATTTGTAGATTTTTTAAAACATCATGGTCAAACCCGTTACCCTGAGAGACAACTAATTCTTCTTACAGAGAAACTACAAGAAACCTTTTTGAGTAGCAGAACAAAGCCAACAAAACAGTAGCATGTTTCGGGGGTTCCCTTGACATCATGAACCCTGAACCGCACATGTAGTATTCCAATTGTTAATCCGATTCAGTTACAGTTCTTACATCAAGGAGCTCCCTGCCATGTGGAACAAGGAATTAGTGATCCATGTTTCATGTGTTACATGAATATATATAGATATGTTGTCATGTTCCTATAGTATTGTCCAAATCTGGCCGATGATCATGAGTTCTTTTGGTGGGATATGTGAATCCATGATGATCTTGTTCACATGATCATGCACTATAATTAGACAGATATATATGTGTTTTTAGGTTAGTTAATGACTGATCTGAGCTCATTGACAGCCTTATTCACTATTGGTTACTACTGGCACAAACACATTTGTTTAGTGAGTAGCTTGAAATCTCCTTACTAAATATACAGTAATATTTATACTGCGTTCTTCTTAAACTCCAATGTCCCCAGGTTCCAATTTTGATATTTGGTCTAGGTTTTGAATTTTGCTAGTGTATAAAAATTGTTTTGTTGCAACTGGTGTCTGTGGGTATGTCCGTTATGTGGGTTTTGATATAAGCAGGCAGTGGTTATCGTGGGCTTGAAGAGTCTTATACTGGGCTTAGACTTTGCAACCATAATGATTTGTTAAATTAAGGCCAGGGGAGTTTAGGCAGCCCATATATGGTTTTGAAGCCCCCAGAAAATTTTTTGGGGATTTGATGGTGAATTGAAAAAACTAAGTCCACTTAGACAAGGAACTCATTTGTGAAATGCACCAGGCTTTGAATAAGAATGTAGTATGTCAAAAGCTGATGAAATTCCCTGATCACTATAGAATTACATGTTAGTAATGTAAATGGAATTGTGGGAGGCTAAGGTTAAGATATATAATTATCTGTTGGAGGATTATACTTTCAGCTCTGTCTTTGCCTGAATCGCCATAAATGGATCTAGTTAGTTGGTGCGTATCTGCAACTTTTTTGTGTGTATATACGGGCATGTATAAGTCCATATCAACAAACCAGCACAAAGAAAGTTGCCAATTATTCTGACAGAATCCTGGCTATTACTCTCCTTGAGTACAACAATATTAATTGTCTAGCTTTATGTTCTTTTAATGCAAAAAGAGGACAAGTGAGTGGAACAGTTACTACTTAGTTAAAGCCGAGTATTTCCCCAACACTTGATAGCTTTTGTTCATTGCCTAATTTCATACATTCTAGTGCAATATTATAAGTGATTATCTTCTCCTTCTTTCTTTACTGGAACTTGGTAAGTCTAGTTTTGCTTTTTAGCGAATGTTGAAAATTCTGAAATAGTACAGCTACTAAAGATTGGCATGTGAACCACATAAAAATAAACGTACACAAGTTAAATATAATGAACTGCTTGCTAGCACCTGAAGGCTACTTATCAAAGTGCAATCCATATGACAAATACTACTACCATTTTAGCGTTCTTCCCTTTCTTCTTCAATTGTTTTTCGCTGATGAATTGTAGATTTCTGGAGGGCTAATATTTTGGGGCCCGAGCATCCCCCTCCCTCCTTATCTCTACCATGATAGGTAAGCTTTTCAAACCTTCAAAGGCAAGTCTAGCTATGTAACTGAAAACAACTTATACCCAAAAGAAACTAAAGACATGATTGCTTTAAAATGGTAAAAAGTAAAGATTTTCTGGCCTGTAACTTCACTTTCCACGGCAGACGGGTAAGTAATATTCCAAGCAATGAAAATTAAACAGTCTATTTTGAGAACTTGGCTTAGGATGCAGATAGTCACCAAGTGTTTTATTATGCTTGAGCTGTAAACATCAGATTACAACTCTTGATGCCTGCCTGCCTGCCTGCAATGGTGACGCCTGACTTCTTGCAGGTTTGAAAATTAATTGGCTTTAGTGATCATAAAGATTTGCGAGCTAACGTGCCCACCTAGTTCCTATAGACCATTTATATATGCTGAGGTAGCAGGCCTATACACCGAGCTAGCTAATACTAGTACTAGTAAAGATAGCAACTGCAGTAGAATCCCCAAGCCATTTCTCCACTTTCATGGTTCCTACCTCTAATTATGAGCAAAGGAACAAGGTCTAGTTCCACCTCCCACAACACCACACAGTACATGGCTTTGACCTTCATCATCAAGCACATCAAATAAGGAAGCAAATTTAATTCCAAGATTGACAACCCAGAAAGCAAATTGAAAAACTTTAAAGAATCCAACAGTTTCCATTGATGGTTACTAGTAAATGCTTAATTTTATACCCAAGGGATGGTCATATATTCAGCTTGCCATCGAGGCAACAAGGGATGGGAGAGACCATGACAAGAATCTTTTGAGGAAGACTGGGGGGTGGTGTATTATAAGTAAAAATGATGTCACAAAACAAGAAACGTAATACATAAATTCAAAGACGTTGTAGACGTCATATTTCTGAACAATAGGATAATTCAAAATAAACCTGGAGAAGGAATCAACAAAATGACATAACACCCGATAACCGGCTGAGGAATAAAACAGTGCAGGACCCCATACTTCACCAAAAATTAGATTAATAAGGGCTGAACTGAAATGATATAAAGACTTAATTTAAATGATATGGAAGATGGGAATTTAATTGAATGGTGAGGAGGAAATAGAGGAGCCAAATCGCTATACTATTAGATTAATAAGGGCTGAAGTGAAATCATATGAGGATTTAATTGAAATGGTATGGAAAAGATGGGGATTCAAATTGAATGGTATGGAGAAAATGATAGAAAATAAAGATAAAAATGACAACCATGCGTTTTGAACCCCCAACCCTTAGTTGGGAATTAGAACACACAATTGCTGAACCACTGCTACACTGCTAATGTATTTTCCATATATGGAATATAAAGTGGATCTAGGCCCCTCTTGCTCCCCCTATATCCGCCCCTAGCTATCGCAGTACATGAATTGATGGCTGAACAACAAGCTGTGCAATTCTGCAATTCTTGAGAGGACACAGGCTTTCTTCGAGCATTAAGGTTGTTAGAATATCCCAAACATCAGTGCATAGCCCGCTGAGACCATCTGCCTCTGCCTTGGTCTTATAGAGGTACATACAATCCGAGACGGATTCATCTCTCTGTGATAACCGTTGGAGTGAGTGATAGAAACAACTCCGTAATTCAGGTTTTGGAAGATCCACGATTAACGGCATGACGCCCTGAGTGAGAGACGGATGGATATAGGGTATTCATCAACAATTGTTCCTACCAAACACAGGTAGGATATGCAGGATTTAGGGAATTATCTGGATAGGTTATGGATGGACATGGATTGGTACAAAATATGGACAAAGCCCCGGTGTCCCACGTCACTGATAAAAGGTATAGACTTAGACATGCCAATAAAGGTTATTTTAATGGGAAAGCAAAACGAGATTTGGGGGGAGCAAACGTCGTAGTCGTTGCTAGGTGTCCGTCACGTATCAAAAGGTCTTTTCTCTGAATGCATCACCATGCAATGCAAACTGCAAAGCCATGATGTGTGTTTTGCTATTTATTATGGAAGCTCACCAAATCTGTGTTTTTAGGCATTCCCCGTCATTATTAAACCCACGTTACCGAAGTTGGTAATGTAATCGAATTATTATCAGTATTGAACATGACCGTTGTTCAAAATGCTCTCTCTCGGGAAACGTGTTATCCTCTTCTCTAATCCTTCTCGGCCGGAATCTGGGTATTTTCTTCACCTCCATCCTGGGTTCTTTTCGCCTTCTCATAGTAAGTGCAAACCCCTCTTTCGCTGCTTAGTTTCCTCTTCTTGGTTTCTTTGGGGGGGGGGGGGGGGGGGGGGGGGGGGTTTGGAGTGTTTGTGTGCAGGTTCCTGCTGCGTTCCTGCTACGTGGATTAGTCTTAACATGTCTTTCATGGTATAGAATTGTCGGGGCTTGGGTTCTTCCCTTGTTCATGGAAGATTGGTGAATCTAAACTGCTCCTACAGACCAGATCTGATCTTCCTCACTGAAACTAGGCAAAAGTGGGATTGGTTGGAGTGTATAAGGAGTACCTTGGGCTTCTCCTCTGCTGAGTATGTCGACCCCATAGGTAAGTCAGGTGGACTTGCCCTATGGTGGACAAACAATGTAGACTGTGAGTGTATCTCACAGTGCCGTAATTTCATCCATACAAAAATTGTGGTCAAAGGGGGTGTGAGGGCTTTCTTTGCCACCTTTGTTTATGGCCCTCCTGTGGTGGGTGACCGCCCAGCTTTCTGGGACGCCCTGAGAAATTTGTACCGGGATGCTGAGTTCGGATGGCTACTATTCGGAGACTTTAATGCCATGTTGGAGCCTGATGACAAAATTGGAGGCTCACTGGTACGCCCTTCATAGACTCGGGATTTCTAAGGCTTCGTTGAGGATTTTGATATGGTGGAATTGGAATGTAAAGGTGGCCGATTTACTTGGTCAAACAACCATCTGGGCGATGACCACATTGAGGAAAAAAATTGATCGAGCTATTGCCAGTCTGCTTTGGAAGATTGAGTGGCCAAATGCTATTCTGTAGAATGAGTTGTTTGTTGGCTCTGACCATCGTCCACTCATTCTCTATATGGATGGCCGGGAGAACTATGTTAAGCCATGATTCAAGTTTGATACTAGATGGGTTGATGAAGAGGACTGTGTTGAGGTAATTGAAAGGGCATGGCATAAACCCTAGGGGGGAACAAGATAGTTCAAAGTTGCCAAAAAAGTATCATTCACCTACAGGGCCCTGTCCCGGTGGAAGAAACAAAAAGTAAAGAATGCGAGATTGGAAATTGAAAAAGCCCTCGGTGAACTTAAGCTCCTCCAGGCGCAAACCTTCACCGAACAGAGGAAACACTGCGAAGACGAACTTTCTAGAATTTTGGAAAGAGAATGGAAAAGGGAAGAAGTGTATTGGGCTCAGAAAGCCCGTGTAAAATAGCTGATGGCGGGCGATCGAAACACAAAATTCTTCCACGGGTCCACTATGCAAAAAAGAGGCCGTAACAGGGTTGTTAAACTGAAGAAGGAGGATGGAAATTGGAAAGAGGATACTTAGGAAATCAAAGAGACAATCCTAGCGTACTTCCAGGAGGTATTCAGGTCTGAAGGGTGCGTTGATTCTGGAGATTTAGAGGAGCATATCTCGCCAGTTGTCACGAATGTGATGAACACCCACCTGATGGCCGATATTTCGGAAGAGGAGGTAAAACAGGCAGATTTTGGGATGGGTGGCCACAAAGTACCGGGGCCAAACGGATTCACTGGACTCTTTTTTCAGAAGTATTGGCGCACCGTCAAAGTTGAGGTCACCTCGGCTATCGAGAGTTTTTTCAGGTCGGGTTTTCTACTTAAAGAACTCAACCTGACCTACCTGTCTTTAGTCCCCAAGATTAATTCACCTGAATCTCTGGGCGATTTTAGGCCCATTAGCTGCTGCAACTTCCTCTACAAGTTCTTTTCTTTGTGTATTGTCAATAGACTAAAGAAGTGGCTGCCCCTGATTGTATCACTCACCCAATCAGCGTTTGTACCCAAGAGGTGTATTCAAGAAAACATTGTTATCACGCATGAAGCTCTCCACACAATGCGGACTAGATGCAAAGACCGGAAGACGGGAATGATATTGAAAATGGATGTCTCTAAGGCCTGCGACAAATTGGAATAGGCTTTTCTTAAGAAGATGCTGGTGCTTTTGGGTTTCCACAAGAAATGGGTAGATTTGGTGATGAATTGTGTATCAACCGTCAGGTTTGCAGTCCTTGTCAATGGAGCTCCTACAGAGTTTTTCTCTCCCTCTCGTGGCCTAAGGCAGGGGGACCCCTCTCTCCCTACCTATTCATTTTGGCGTCCGAGGCTTTATCTAGGCAATTGGACAAAAAACCATTTGAAGGAGTTATACAAGGCTTCAAGGTTAACAGATGGTGCCCTGCTATTTCTCATGTACTGTATGCGGATGATACTGTAATTTTTGGTGCAGCTACGATACAAGAAGCAACCTCTCTGCTGGATATTGTTAATACATACAGTAGGGAGTTGGGCAAGAAAATAAACTTGCAAAAGTCTGGTATTTATTTTAGCTCAAACACG
Organism: Turnera subulata; assembly: GCA_028386065.3. Lineage (NCBI taxonomy): Eukaryota > Viridiplantae > Streptophyta > Magnoliopsida > Malpighiales > Passifloraceae > Turnera > Turnera subulata. The sequence continues at coordinate 139,415 of JAKUCV010003680.1, forward strand.
GGACAAGAGCTGAGATCAAATATCTGCAGCATAACGGGGATTTCTGAAGCACAGGACCGTGATACTTATTTGGTATTCCGACGTCTTGGGGATGATCTCGGGTGGCTGCTCTGGGCTTTGTCTTGGAAAAAATGCAAAATAAATTATCTAGCTGGAAGGGTAAGTTATTATCACAGGCTGGAAGAGAAGTGCTACTCCACTCGGTGGTATCAACTATCCCCACCTACACTATGTCTTTGTTCAAATTCCCTTCCAGTTTGTGCAACTAAATTGACGGATTAATGGAACGGTTCTTTTGGGGTGGTACCGAGGATCTAAACAAGACCCATTGGGTGGGGTGGGAAAAAATGACTGCTCCTAAGGCGGAAGGTGGTATGGAATTCAAGAATGTTGAATGGCTCAATCCTGCTTTGCTTGCCAAACAGTGTTGGCAGCTACTGAAAAATCCTGAGGCTCTTTGGGCGAAAATACTCAGAGGAAAATATCATCAGCGTACTCATTTTCTCAATGCAAAAAAGGGGAATGCTTCCTCTTGTCTGTGGGGTAGTTTAATGGAGGGTAAGGAAGTGCTTGAACAAGGATTAAGATGGAATGTGGGGAATGGAAGGCTGGTGCGTACATGGGAGGACAAATGGATTCCAAGGGAAGCTGACTTTCGGGTTTCTTCCCTCCTATCCTGTTCCTTATAGGGGGATGATGGTGTATGACTTGTTCTCCGCCTCTGGTTCAGGGAATGCATCTCTTGTCAAGCAGCTTTTTTTGGCTGAAGAAGCTGAGATTATTATGCAAATTCCCATTTCACCAGGGGTGGAGGATCAACAGATTTGGCACTACACAAAGGATGGTAATTACTCTGTTAAGTCGGGCTACTGGTGCAGTTTCATAAAACATAAAGCATGCAACCCTGACCTGCCGACTTCATCTGCAAGCAACAATCCCTTCAAATGGAAAGAGGTTTGGTCTATTGCTGTTATGCCTAAACTAAAAATATTTTCATGGAAGCTTCTAAAAAATGCTCTCCCAGTCAAGGAACACTTGGCAAAAAGGAAGATTCTGTCTGACCCTTGATTACCCAGAATCGGTGGAACATGCCTTGTTCTTTTGCAATCACGCCAAGGCTATTTGGTTCGGGTTAGAAGTAGGCTATGTCCCAGTCAGGGAAGGCTTCTCGGGCTTTATGGATTGGTGGAGGAGTGTAGGCGCTGACCTAGGGAAACACCAAAAAATGATCTACAAAAAAAGTTAATTACCATCTTATGGCAAATCTGAAAAACAAGAAACAAAGCTATTTTTGAGGGTGTAACCCCAAATCCCCTAAATTCGCTGAGGGCCACCTCTGCTATGCTCACAGAACCAGTGCTGGCTTCAGTGCAGCTGAGCCCCCTTGAGAGTGGAGCTGATGTAGAGGCACCTACATCCCCGGATAGGTGGATGAAGCCCCAAACGAGCTACATAAAAATCAATTGTGATGCTTCTTTCCACAAAGAAAAAAAACTGGCTGGTATCGGAGTGGTTTGCAGAGGAGGGGATGGGAAAATTGTGGACGGACTGAAGATGATCAAAGGCAGTTTGTCAGTCTTGGCCCCTGAGGCCACTGCTGTTAGAGAATCGGTTTATCTAGCTGCAGCTAGAGGATTCACGCATGTGTTCATTGAAACTGATTCATTACTCGTTTGGAGGGCTATTCAGAGGAGTGGGCAGATACCTTGGTGTATTAGAACTAGCCATGCTATGTATAACTGATTGTTGTATTACAAAGATCCCTAGATCAGCAATAAGGTAGCAGACTGGGTGGCCAAGTCTGCCCTTTGCTACTCCTGCCCTTCTGATTGGGTGTATCACCATCCTACTGAGCTTGCCAATCTTGTATTCACTGATGCTATTTAACTGAAATAGATACATTATCTTTTCTGTCAAAAAAAAATAGAAGTTGTTATAATTAAGAAGTTAGCCTGATGGAGATGTAGTGGTGAATCTGAGACTTGGTTTTGTTTAATTTTTTTTAAAAAAAAAATAGGAAACAAAAGTGGGAGAGGAAAAAAAAAAGGATCGCTGGGATACCAAGAAAAAACAATATAATGAGAACTCTATATTATCACGAGCCACTATTTATAGTACATAAGTCACTAATACCGATAAACAAATTAAAAGTTGCACGAAATCATATTTGGAAATTAGATAGAGATAAATACTATATTTGTATATATTTGAGCTACGATTACAGCTAGAACAACAAAAGCCTTCAGTGTGAAAAAGGGCAATGCCAATATTGTTCGTGGGCCGATAGCTGGGTCAAGTGTAATGAAATAAGAAAGGATAATGTAACCCACTTAGAAACTAGATTATGATTCTATTTTTTTTTTCCGGTAAAAAACATAGCATTTGATTAAGAATAATCAAACTACAACAAGTACTTAAATACAAACCATAATAATGTCAGGAGAGGGGTTATAATAAGCAAATTGGGCTTGGTACCGATCATCGAAACCATTTCAAGCCCCAACTTTGCCAACCCGTAATCGGCGGCATCATCAAACATAAATACAAGCATAATACAAGCATAATAACAATTAACACTACTAGAAACAGCCCCAAAAAACATGAGGAACCCGAGAAGAAAACTTAATAGGAGATGGTAACTTGTAACCTACAACAACAACTCAAGGTGCGGGGGTGGATCTAGGATAAAATTTTAAATATACTATTTTTAGATTAATGGGGACTGAATTGTATTGTATGTATGAAAATGGAAAAAATGTGAAAATAAAGTTGTTGTTAAGACTCGAGCCCAGGCCAAACACTTATAATGCAAAGAGCCAACCACCAAACTACTTAGCAATTTATGAATAATTGTTACCATATATATATATAAAAAAAAAACGAATTCTAGGGCGGGCCTGGCCCCTTGCTCCCCCTATGACCGCCCCTATAGGGGGGACATCTGCTGAACGGTAGAATGACCACTCTATTGCTAAGCACTTACATAATCTCACCAGAGATCAGAGTAAACCAACAACCATCCCCTTATAGTCCTCCTCGGTAACACACAGCGAGGCTATGAGACTGCCCGTCTCAAATGCTGCAAGATCAAGAACCCATTTTCATCCATCTCCCCTGAAGGAGACTCCAACAGCATATACTAAGCAAAAGATTCGAAACAACCACCTGCAAAACAAGTAGAGGATTGTTGTTTCTCGCAGAGACTGCGACAAAAAAGTCTTGGTATTCTTGTTATCCTCCATTAAAAATACCAGACTATACACCTAGGGATTACTTCTTACACCTTTGGGGCACACTAAACATGCCCCCCTTAGTAATCTCTTGCTCACTAGTGTTCTTCATTTTTTTGAGTTAGCGCCTCCCCCTTCGCTCCACAAATCTGGATTAAATTGACGGTGGAGAGTTGGTAATCAGACTTCACCTTCCTAGCCAATCGCATCCGGCTTGGTTTTGAGGCAAATATAATGATGGATGACGCATCATGCGTTTTAGTGTTCATTTCAGCCACAGAATTCATGCATTTCAGAGACCATGCGTTAATAGAACCTTGTTCCCCTATAATAGATTTAGATTCTAGGGCAGGTACATAATAATGGATAACTCGTGATACCGCAGGCCTAACACTTGTGTCATGAGCTAAAAGTTGTGAAAGAGTACCATGTAAATTAGCCCATAACATGTTCAATCTGAAAGATACTGGCTTAAATCCGGGTAACAACCCTTGAGGCAGAGGAGGTGGTTGGAGTCTAGCCATGGGGCACCTGTAAATATGCACTTCATGTCTCCACCATTACAGATCTGACCAGAGAGTTGGCGTCCATTACCAATAATCCTGCCAACCTCAATTGTGCCCCTCAGATTGGTGACCCTTCTCGAGAAGGCTGCTGCCATTTTGAGACAGAGACCAGTTGAATACTGGTGCTACGATCCGAGAACTATAACTAAGATCTGGTTTTCCAGATGCTTTGTCACTCGGTTGCTGCTAAAATTGGGGTTACAGTGGAGGCATACAGCTAAACCTTCCTTTGGATGAAGAGATAAGGGAACTGTGGAGTCGGGATTGGGTGAGATCTGGCGAGGAGTAATTTGAAATTTTGACGCAAAAGTTTACTGTTCACAGACTGATTTGGGATGGAAGGGACGAGAGAATTTCACGCGCGATGCGTTCATCCTCAATGATTATGAAATCAGAAGCAGCCTACATGAACTGAACAAAGACTTTCGTTATGCCACTTTTTAAGGAAAGGCTACCCTTGTTGTTTGTTTTCTTTAATACCTAAGACACGAATTTGGAAAGCAAACCTACCAGGAACTACATCACCATTCCATATCTGTCTATATACTAATAGCTTAGATTCAAGTGGATGGATATAAAGCTCAAAAGCCATCAATATAAAATCATTGATCATTCTAGTTGTACCAATATTTAAAAATCAGGTAGCAACTAGATACGAACTGCATCATCTTCTATCCAGATATGATTTTATCTTTAGCTGTTAAGTTTAAAACAGCTATTAAATATTAAATCCAAAGTTGCTCGACATCATTAAACAAATGTAACCAAATCAGAGATCCCTTTTTGGGTGGAGACAAGATTCTCCTAAGCTAAGTTAATTTGGATATTTGGTCACCTTATCGTAATACAATTCCTCATGTATGCTTAGAATTTCTAGTCATTGCTGCCACTACCTCGAATTGTTTCAGCCTCTTCATTTTTAAGTAAACAACACCCCTGTTGTCCCAAAAATAGAATTTAGGAAACAGAACAAGCACGCCTGTAGTTGGGCTTTTGCACAAAGTAAAAATGTAAATAGGCCTAAAGGCCTTGAATTTTATTAATGATATTTGAATTATAAAGACAAAAGCAGCCCAAAAAGCCGCAGGCTACAGGTTCCCTATACTAGGCTCCTATGGTCTTATAATTTTCGACCGTAGGCAACGATTATAATGAGAGAGAGGGGAAGCACCTGTTAGAAGAAACATGGGATAACAAGCGGTGAAGGATAAAATATTAATAAAAGATAAGGATAATGAGAGATAAATTTAAAGGAGTTAATGATAACGAGAGATGAAAGTAAATGATATAAATGTAAACAGTTAAGGGTTGTGAAAGATAAAAGTAAATGACATAAAATTAAAGAGTTAAGGATTTCGAGACATAAAAGTAAATGACATGAAATGTAGAATAAATTAAAGGTGCATAGTTATGTGTGTGAGTGTATCGATTTCTCCCCTCCACCTCTTGTGCTTATATAGTTGCAGGAATTCCTTCTGGAGCATGTATCCTTTAGCGGGGGCACGTGTATGCTTGGAAAGTACCAAAGTACTAAGCTCTCTTGCAGCCGCTCGTACTAGGTCCATGTGTCGACAACCTGTGGCTCCTTGTGGGGCAGCACTGTCTGCCCCAATCCTTGACTCAACAAAGACTGGATTGCCCTCCATTCCTACTTCGCTGGTTACCATTGGGACCGCAGGCTGGGGTAGAAATGTACTTTTCCCTTTGGCATCAAGGTCCACCGCAGGCTATGCAGGATTGATGCCGTCTTGGATCCGAGATCTGGGCCCATTTCTTCTTGGTAGCCTACTGTAGACCCTACGTGCTTGAAAGGTCCCACGCGGTCTTACCCATTCACCCTAAGGCCTACTTCTGGCCCATACTATGGGGTGCGAATCTTGTAGTCCATAGGCTGACCCATCATATGCTGCGGGTCTATCCATTTGTCACAAGGCCTATTTCTGGCCCATGCCGAGGGGTGCGAATTTTGGTGTCAAAAGATACCTTCCTTTTTCCTCGGGCGTGAGGCCCACAAATGGTAGAGGAAAAACTGCTGGTTGAACCGTGGGTCGGATTGTATCAAAGTTCTCGCCCTTTTACTATACGTGCCGTAGTGGCCTCTACTTCTTTAACTTGCTGAGTCTCCTTCCCCTGAAATCTCTTAAGCTACGCTTCCTTTGTAACAGCCCGGGTAAAATTTTGGATTTTTATCGGACTGTAGAAGTCTTTTTACCGTGATTTAGTGTTGAATTAATCTTGGGTAATTAATTCAAGGTAAATCGGGAGTAGTTTTTCGAAACCGAGACTTTTCCCGTGCTCGTGATTTTCCCGTGGATTTTTCGAACCTAAGTTGGTATTTTTTGGTTTTCGAAATTTCTCGGAAAATCACACCGGAAAATAACTAAGGAGGTATCTGTTATTTTCTGGTCCGGATCGGACTCGCCCGTAATGCAGACGAATCGTATTATTGGTTTCACATGCCAAATAGTAAATTTTTTGTTATTTAAGGAGGAAGGCAGCCGGAGGAGGTGAGGAAGAGAGAAAAAGAAAAAAAAGGAAAGAAAAATCAGAAAAAAAGAGATGGACCAATCAGAAAATAAAGAAAATATAGAAAAAAAATAAAGAAAAGAAAAAAAAATAATAACAGAGGAACAGTAGCCACCTTACCCAGCGCCTCCTTCACTGTGCTCGCGCCGCCGTTCCCGGCCTTCTCTCGACGCACCGCCACAGCCAGGGGAGTCGCCGCGCCGCCGCGACCCCGGAGCCGCCTTCCCCGGCTGATGCCGTTGCCGGACGCGGGAGCAGGAAGAGCTGACCCGCGGCGAAACCCGGCGGATCTGCCCCCTCGGCGTCTCCCGCTTCCTGCCGGCGCTGCAGCGTTGGTTTGTCGCCACCCTCGCGCCGCCCTTCGTCCGCGGTGGCTTTACTTCGCCTCGTCCTCCCCGCTCGTGCCGCCGTCGCCGTCGCAGCCTACTCAACCCGAGGTGAGGACCCGTAACCCGTAGGTAGTGGGTTTAACCCGTTTGCAAAATGGTACGACCCGGATCCGCGGGCTGTGTTAGTGGGTTGGGTTGTTGGATTTGGGCCTCGCGGATCGGGCCTGGGCTTGGGCTCCTGTGCCTGACCTGTTGGGCTGTTCTGGGCTGGGCATGGGCTTACTGTTCATGGCCCAGTCCAGTTTAAAAAAAAGAAATAATATATATATATATGTATTTATTTATCAATCTGGTATATTATTTTTGGAAAAAAATTATATAATTATTTTGAGAAAATTATGGCTAATTTAATTCTGGAATTTTCAGGAAAATATAAATATATTTACTTTGAAAAATAATTAAGTAATGTTTTAGGAAAAACTAGTATTATTTGGAAAATAAATATATATGTACCTTGAAAATAATTTCTGAAAATTTAATATGCATATTATTTCGTCTGAAAAATTATGATTTTGCTATCTGTATATAAATATGTATTTGGAAATTAAAGTTAATTATATTTTGTGTTGAAAAATTAAATTGTATATGTATATAGAAAAAGATAAATACTATATAAATAATTTCTGAAAATTATAAATAGCTTATTATTTTCTGGAAAAATTATGTAGATTATTATTTTGGAAATTATAGTTATTTCATGAAATTATTTTGAAAAGAATTTTAATTAAAGTATGGTACCGAAATTATATTCGGAAATACGTACGGTTAAATATTTTCGGTAAAAGATGGAGATAAAGGATAAGTAATCGGCATGGGATTAATTCGTAGTATTGGCATCATAGTATACCGATTATGTGCATTTATGTGTATGTATGGTTTTGTGGTATAGGTTTGGATATCGGGCAGTTTCACGAAGAGCCGGCGTCGTACCGGTCATAGTTTCCGGAGTTGAGTAATCGGCCAAGGTGAGGATGGATAACCCTTGATATGTGCCCGTAATCCTATGTTTGTTGTTGCTTGATTGAACTACTGAGATGATTACTGTTGGTTGATTGACTGCTATGATGTTGTCGTTGTTGTTGATGTTAGACTGTGATATTGGATTTGTGATATTGTGTTGAGAATAATGATGAACTGGTCAATGTGGATAATTGTGTGTTTTGTTGTTTGAATGAACTACTGAGAGGGTCATTGTTGGATGTTTGACTGTTATGGTTATTGATGTTGCTGTTGTTGGATTGTGCTATTGGTTGTGTGGATATTGTGATGAACTGTTAATTGTGAATAAATGGTGTTATATGTATTGTTGATGGATACTTGGTAATATGGAATTGTGTTGGGTATTTGGCCGCTATGGTTATTGTTGCTGTGGTTGCTAAGATGTTGATTTACTTGATTGAACCGCTGTATGACTGTTATTGGTTTATTGGATACTGTGTTGTGATTGATGTAGGACTGTGAGTAATTGATGTTATGAAACTGTTGATGGAATGGTCTGTTGTATAACTTGGGCTAATAGGAAGTTGGATAATTGTTTGACGGTTATGGATATTGTGATTGTTGTCGGTAGATAGTGTTGTGATTGGATAATTGGAATAAACTATTGACTGTGGATAATTTGGAAATTGGAATTGATATGATATGATGATATATGTGGGAAGTAGTGGTACGACCCGATGGTTTGAAGATTAATTCTGGGATGCTATGGTCGGTTACTCGGTTTGGTTACTTGATTCGATTGGCATGTTGTTGCCTGTGGTTAGGGTATACCAAATACCCAAAGGTTCGGATATACCGAATATCCGGTTGGCATGTTGTTGCCTGTGGTTAGGGTATACCAAATACCAGTGGTTCGGATATACCGAATATCCGGTAGGCATGTTGATGCCTGTGGTTGGGGTATACCGAATACCCAGTGGTTCGGATATACCGAATATCCGGTTTTGGGATGTTGATCCCGGTATGGTATTTGGGTTGTTGAACCAGGCGTGATTTGGTAATTTGGGACGTGGTCCCGGTATGGTAAGATTTGGTATGGTTGTTTGACCTGGCATCCGAAATTAAATGATAACCTGGTACGACCCTAGCTTGTCCAGTGATAGGGACCCGAAAGATAAAATTGGAATTGATAACAATTATTCTTTTGGTCTTGGCTTTGATATGATTTAGTTGGATTCTTCTGTTTTGTTGTTTGAGTTGTATCCCACTGTTGTGTTGGTTGTGATAGATTCTTTTGATTTGATGATTGCAGTACTTCGAAAGTATTACGGTTGATTATATATCTCTGTTTATCTTTCGTCAGTGAGCACTTCGGACTCACCCCTCGCCTGCGGGGTTTCATCCCGTAGGATGAGTTGTTTGTAGTGCAGGAACGTACAGGGCAAGCTGAAGCGTACCCTCGGACAGGACTCGGATCCATTAGTTGCATTGGGCTTTGCATGTGTCGTCATGTGAGTTATAAGTCTTCCGCTGTGCATAATTTTATTATTGTTGGGCAACTGGGCCAGTTGAGTTATTACTGCTGTTATTGATGTTGGGCCGTACGGCCATATTGCTGTTTATATTTTTGGGCTGTCGAGCCAGGGGTTATGTTTTATACACTGTATGCTGGGTTTGATTGGTCGGGTTGTCACAGTTCCGGCACGTGTTTACTGTGTACGGTAAATACGGGTCGGGGCGTTTCATCCTTGATACGAGTGACACCCGCATTCGTCATTTTCCAAATTCTTTTTCGATTTTCAGTATGGCTCTTGCATCTCCTCCTCATTCTTTTACTGGCGTCTCCGCTGATTCTTTGATGCGAACCTTAGTAGATTCAACTTTAACCGACGACGAGAGGCTTGACCGTTTTATGGCTGCGGTGAGTGTCTTTGGTCGTCAAAAGTTCCTTTTCAACACTTGGATTGAGTCATCTTCTCTCGTCATCGCTTCTTTGGGGCCTTCCACCGTTCATGAGCACCCTATTTTTGGAAAGGTATGTCCCCTCTGACGCGTTGATGGCATTTTTTTTGGTCAAGTAATCTCTTAGAGACTAGTCTACGGAACAAATTCTTTGAGAACACTATCCCATCCAGACTAGAACTCAAAAAAGTATTTGCCAAACGGCAAATTCGGGATCAATCCGGATCCCGAGCGCCCAAACCCACGTTCCAAACGGGCAGTAAGGAATGTAAGAGGATGTGAGGACTACTTTTCTAATCTTTTTGTGACCCTTGTTGACCAAGTAAATCCGTTAGTTGAGTTGCTTTATAGATAGCTACTTTTCGAGACCACAACTCCAACTGCCCAAAAAGCGACCTTTTTGGTCTGATGGTGAAGCCAAATCTTCATGGTTATAGTTTCTGTGTAACAGCCCGGGTAAATTTTTGATTTTTACCGGGACTGTAGAAATTGTTTTACCGCGATTTACTGTAGAATTAATCTCGGGTAATTAATTCGAGGTAAATCGGGAGTCGTTTTTCGAATTCGAGTGTTTTCCCGCGCTCGTGATTTTCCCGCGGATTTTTCGGAACTAAGTTGGTATTTTTCGGGTTTCGGAATT